>OY997270.1:16247681-16536102 GCA_963921465.1 Triticum timopheevii | reverse complement strand
CAGCGTAGTCATGCAGAGCAGCAGAAAATTCTGAAGGAGATGAAGAAGAACAATGCCGTTGGCGTAGGCGGCACTGACAAGCCTGACCTCACCCTTCGCCTTTGAGGATGTCTCCGCCGTTACTATGTTTTCTGTTTTATCTTAACTAAAGCAAGTGGCCTCTGTGTTGGACCATAAGTTGCCTGTCTTATAGCTCTATCGATTAGAATAATGGGCAGGCTTCGCCTCTAATTGACATTATTTTTTTAATGGTAATATATTTCTGATTGACATTGGACAAGGTAGCGGTTCAATAAAGCAGTAGAACAAATGTGTTTCGTCGGGGGCAAGCTTCAGAGGTGGGGGGTACGATTGTGGAAGATCGCGTGGAGGTATGAAAGTATTTTTCATAGTATTTGCATGTGCTACATTCTAATTTTTCTAGCATTATGGAGGCCCTAGTGTGATGAGCCACAATGAACATTAACATAGTAACATATATCCTTTCAACAATATATATCGTATATTATAAAAAATATAAAGTTAATGAAAAACATAATTTTAGTTGGAAATAAAGTCTCAGTACACCATCTATATGTGATTATATGATGCAAATAATGATTTTATGATGCAAATAATGATTATAATGTACTCAACTATAAATAACTATTGAATAAATACAACACGGTGAAGTGCGCGGAGGAAGAGGGGCATATGTTCCCTGTTCATGCTGATTTTTTGTTCTGCAAATCAATTTTTTTATAATTTATTTAAATATGTAGATACATTGGGCCTTTATTTAAGGTGGGCCCTAGGCGGCTACACCTTTTGCCATGGCCTAGGGCCGGCCCTTGCTGGCATGGAGTCCAGGACAATGTCGATCTGCTTTGGCTTGGTAGTGTAGTCGTTACATTCGAAAAGCAAAGAGGGAAGGATGGAGGGGGAAGTGGGTGTTGGGCTCGAGCTTACGCTTGGGCATCCTGCACAGGCGGCTGGGTAACAACTGGCAAGGAGGTTCGTGGGCCGCTGGTGCAAGGAGGAATATGGCACGCAGAACACGCTGAATGCACACTAACGTAGTCATGCAGAGTAGCAGATGATTCTAAAGGAGATGAAGAAGAACACTGGTCATGCAGAGCAGCAGATGATTCTAAAGGAGATGAAGAAGAACACTGCCGCTGGCGTAGGCGGCACTGACGAGCCTGACCTCACCCTTCGCCTCCGAGGATGTCTCCGTCGTTACTACGTTTTCTGTTTTATCTTAACTAAAGCAAGTGGCCTCTGTGTTAGACCATAAGTAAATGTCTTATAGCTCTATCGATTAGAATAATGGGCAGGCTTCGCCTCTTATGGATGTCTCTGGCGTTACTACATTCCCATTTCATCTTAGGTAAAGCAAGTGTTCTCTCTGTACTGCCATACTTGGAGCATTCATGCATCATTTCAAAATTCAAAGAAATTGAATTGAGGAGAGTTAAAAACCTCAAAAATTATTCAAAAGGCCAAAACCCTGAAAATGTTTTCAATGTTTCCAAAATGCCCTTAAAAATGTTGATATTGTTTGGAAAGAGTTTAGACTCAAAGCAAGAGAACATGAACATTTTTTAGATTTATTTTGGACTCTGAATTTAAATCAATAAGTATTAGAATATAAATTCAAAAACCTTTTGATATTTTTATGTGCTTTTGGATAGGTCCAAAAAGGCAATATAAAAATATTCAGAAGCATTTAACACTATTTGAATTTAGTTTTGAATTTAAAGTAGCAAAGAATTAATAAAAATAGAAACAGAAAACAAAAGAAAAGACAGAGAGCAGGAACTTACCTCGCGGCCTAGCAGCAGCAGCCCAGCCCACCAGCCGAGCCGAGCCATCGTCTTCCTCGCCCCTACTGGAACTGGGCGTGTCGCCCGCGCGAGCGTCCGAGGCTACCTCCTGCTTGCTCCCCCAAGTCTATCATCTCGCCCAGTACACACTCGTGAACTCCCCTCGCTCTTCTCTCTCTCAGGATCTCTCTCCCTCCCCTCTAGCTCTCGATTCCGAGTAGCCCCGAGAGCTCCCACCGGCCACCTCGTCCGCATGGCCACTGTCGACGGGATGTCGCACCACCATGTCTACCACAACCGTCATGCTTTTAAGCTTCACCAGGCCGACGGACGACTCCGGATGCCCTTCTTCGTCGCAATCATCGCCGCCACCTGTTAGACTTAATCCTGACATGCACGGTGAAGGCCGCAGTGGCGCGGTGTGACGGCCGTGGAGGCGCGTGGCGCGGTATGTCTGTGGCGCGGTGGCTTAGTCGCGCGTTGATGCGCGCAGTGCGTTCAAGATGACGGCCGACGACGATGCATGTCAAGATTAGGAGGAAAAATGTTAGACTTAATCCTGACATGCACGTGGATGTGTGCACCTGTGCTTTGGTCAATCACTGTTAGTTGCGGCTGGTTAGTTGGCTAGCTACAAAGGCTGGGCGTGAGCGGTTCTAGCTGCATGCATGGCTGAGTTAGTTAGCTAGTGGAGTCCTTCTAGGAGTGGATAAGTGCATGCAGTTAGTGGCCGTGGTGGCGGGTCGTGTGTGCGTGTGTGGAATTGGTGCTCGGGTCACGTGTGTGGGTTGGCCTGGGTATAAAACCCGCCATTGTGTATTGATGAAAAGGCGCTGGTATGAGCCGTGATGTAGTCTGTGTGCTGAATATAAAGGAGGCCTTTGGGCGCCGGGGCGTTGGTCGCCGGGAAAAAAGTATGCTCCTTCTTCCACCTCCGTCCAGCGTGAGAGAGAGAGAGCGGCAACAACACCACCGTCATCTGCATCCGCCGGCCACCATTGTTCTCATCATGTGAAGTTTACCGCCTTTGAGCGCTGGCTACGCTGATGAGATTGTGTTGTTTGATGGAAAATTCTCTGGTAAAATTGATCGATGTAATTCATGGGAAATGGGAAGTGGCACAGCCTGACATTAGAGTAGCATTTTCAAGCACAAGGCTGCAAAATCAGCAAAAATATGTGACATGATGCAATATCTCGTATCAGCGAACCTTCTTGTTAGGCCACCTGGTCTGGATATTATTGTCATGCATGCATACCTAGTATAGATGATAAAAAGGACGAAATACAAGACACGTTTTCTGAATGAATTGCCATATTGGTCGACACCAGTTTTCAGAAAGAGAAAAGTGTAACACTTTAGCCGAAAGATGCTTTTCGGAAATCATTTGCTGAAAGATGCTTTTCCTTAATCGATGAGTATGCAAGCGCCACACTTTAGGTCACAACTCACGAGTGATAGGCTATGATATGATGATCCAGTGATAGGCTTAACAGGTAACTTCTCTCCGCACTGTGATATAGATACATTGTCTTTTGTATGTCGTGCAGACCGGATACCACTGCGAACTTATAGCTAAACAGAGAACTGGCATTTTTCTCAGGAGATGACATCTTCCACGGCGCAATGGGATTGGATTTTCTCTTTCTAATATGGTCTGCCAATAGCAAAAGAAATGGCCTGCCAAGGGATGACAAGGTTCAGAATTAGTGCCTTTGCGATCATGGCCAACCTGTTTCTGCTTTGCACCAAACATGTCAGATTACAGAACCCTGTGAAGGGTCTGTATCTCTGCGGCAGCGGCGCGCACCCAGGCGGTTGGGTGATGGGGTGCCCTGGGCCGCAATGCTTCTTCCGTGTTTTCGGATCATCTCAAGGCAAGATAGATGTAATTCATGGAACATGGAAAATTGCAGCTGACACCAGGGTAGCATTTTCAGGCTAGGATGATCTCAAGATTGCAAAAGCCGCAAGAGTATCATAATATTGTAATCTCTGGTATGGAATGCAAACCTTGTTGTTTAGCTATCTGGTGGAGACGAGTGAATTGCAGAAAACCACCACATTTGGGGTTAGCTTTGCGGAAAACTACCTAGTCCCTAATTATTTGCAAAACATACCGCAGATTCAGTAAACTTGTTGCAAATAGCACTGATGAGGTGATCTGGCCTGTTTGATCACTTTCTGACAAGTGGGGTCAGATTGTAAGAAGCTGACTTGGCAAAGTTTTGACATACAGGCCCTTGGATCTAAAAAGAAAAAGCAATCAGAGCCCCCCTGCTTCGACCTCGTCTGGACTGGGAGAGCCAGAGCCCCCGAGCTACCCACCCCCCGCGCCACTCCGACGACCTCGTCGCCGGCGACCACCGCTGCCCTGTCTACCATCTCCTTCCTCCTCCCTTTTCTTTTCTTCTCCACCGCTGCCTCGTCTACCATCGGCGACGGCCGGAAAGGCGAGAGGTGAGGCCGTGTTGGCCGCGATTGACGACGCGGGTTGCCATGGTTGTGGATCTCGCCGTCGCGCGCACGGACCCGTGACACGCTCAGAGAGAGGACATGAGGAGGCGTTCCCCGGCGAGGCCGACCTCATCGGCGCAGACGGCCGCGCAGTGGAGGAGGTCCCTGCGAAGAGCTCCTCGACAGTGTCGGTCGGGTCGGGCCCGTGCGCCGCCGCGCGGTTGGAGCCGGGCGGTTGCTCGGCCATGGCCTCGGCCGTGCTTGGAGAGCAGCAGGGGATACAGGCCACCGCAGATTCCGACGCCGTCGATATGGCCGTGGCTGCCAACGGCTGGGCTAGGTAGGGGCGATGTGCGGGTCGTCCCAGAGGAGAAGGAAAGAAAAATGGGAGGAGGATGGCGGGGCAGCGGTGGTCGCCGGCGTGCTTGTCGGCTGCGGCGAGGTCACCGGCCCTCCGCCCAGCGCGTCGCTCCAGCGTCGCCGGCCAAGCAGCGCGGCGGAGGCCATGAACGCGACGCCCAGTGCGCCTCTGCCGAGGGGTGGGGGCTGATTGCTTTTCTGTTTTAGATCAAGGGGTGTGGGTGTAAATTTTTTGCTCTTACAATCTGACCCCACTTGTCAGAAAGTGATCAAACGGGCCAGATCAGCTCATCAGTGCTATTTGCAACAAGTTTACCGAATCCGCAGTGCGTTTTGCAAATAATTAGGGACTAGGTAGTTTTCCGCAAAGCTAACCCCAAATGTGGTGGTTTTCTGCAATTCACTCAGTGGAGACACTTTTTTCATGCATACTTACATTATAAAACTTAGACATTTTGTAAACGGATCCCAGCACACCTATTCTGTGGAGATCTTTATTTTCTTATGTGGGCGGTAAAAGGGAATATTTCTAAGTTATATGCTTACATCTATTTCCTTCTTTATCGATATAGTCTCTTGAACCTTTATTGATCAAGAGACGGAGAGCTCGATACATGGTAGGATCTACAATGGATTCCAACAATTTGATCAAGAGATGGATAATTGGAGGAAAGCAACATGAAGTATAGCTAGATAAGGAGCTTTCTCAACACCTGTGTTTGCTCATCTTTTGACTTCCTCCAATATTCCAGACTGTTCGATAGACTGATTTCACACTTGAGAATCGCTACTCTTGAATACAATCTTGTTGGGACTATTTATACAATGGATTTTCACGAATTTTTCACCCTTCTTCATGCAGTTGACATCCCTTACCCATTTCATGCAGTTTTAACTATTTTTTGCAAGTGGAAATGAATACGAGCGTTAGGATGTTCACATGATTTTGCACTTGCAGTGTGTGTTTTCACATGATAAAACAGTTTCCGGATGACTTACTCCATACTCATGTCATGCTTTGGTAACAAAAAAAAAAAACATAGCATGTGGAATATTTCATCCTTTTGTAAGATGTTGTTTAGATAATTTTTTTAGGGGGCTTGGATTATTTTTTGAGTATGTGCATCTTGCAGCAAGATGGAGAGGCCAGGCGTGCCATCTTTCCATCATCTAAAAAATTAACTCTTAAACATACCCACTTACCTTTTGAATTTGGATGTCAAGGGTCATGAGTTCAATTATGCTTTCTCCTGCCATGTTGTATGGACATAAATTATCCATGGTTGACCACTATTCTCATCATATGATGTTTGCCGGCTTTGAGCAGTGGCTACGGTGATCAGATGGCAAATTCTTTGGCAAGATTGATTGATGTAATTCATGGGAATGGAAAATGACGGTTCACAGCCTAGGGCTAGAGTAACATTTTCAAGCACAAGGCTTCAAAAGCCGCAAGAATAGCATTTCAAGCACAAGGCTGCAAAAGCAGCAAGATTATCTGTGATGTGGTAATCTCTTGTATCGGAATATGAACCTTGTTGTTAAGTCATCTGGTAGAAACACTTTTGTCATGCATACTTACCGGATGATACGAGAAACTATTGCCTTCTTTATCATCTCTTGGACCTTTATTGATCTGATATGAAGAGAACTAGAGCTTCACACATGGTACATTCAAATTTGGATTCCAACAATTTGTTCTTAGAGATGGATAGTTGGAAGAAAACAATCCAACAGAGTATATGTAGATAGAGTGATTTTCCACCAGCCGTGTTTGCTCATCTTTTGGCGTCCTCCAATATTCCAGACTGTTTAGTAGACTGATTTCACATTTGTGAGTTGCAAGTATTGAATGCAATCTTGATGGAAGTATTTATACAACGTATGTTGATGAACTTCTCACCTTTTTCATGCAATTGACATACCTTGCCCATTTCATGCAATTTTAACCATTCTTCTCAAGTGGAACGAATACAAGCAGTAGGACAGTCACATGATTTTGCACTTGCAGTGTGCGTATTCTCATGATAAAGCAGTTTCTGGTTGTACATGGGTACAAACGGCGAGCGGGCGTGTTGGTGCTGGTTGCGGACGCCCGACAATGCCTCTGTGGCGGCCGGGGACGAACAACATCGGCAGTGGAGGTGGAGGGTGTGGATGCAAATCGAGGGGTGAAGGGGCGGAGTGGAAAAAAATGGGACCGGGAGGAGGTATTGGGTGGGCCGGGGGTGTCGGAGTCCTATGTTTCGGGTGTCCGGACTCTCACAAACCTTTTCACTTTGTCTCCAATTTGCGGGATAAATCGCGTTCTGACCGTCCCGTGGACCGATAAAAGACCACGTTTAATGGCTACCGCGGTCTGGACAGATGCGGGCATTTTGCGGGTCCACCTTGAAGATGCCCTAACACTATAGTCGTTCCACACAAAATATGTTGCATGAGTTTGAGAAATTGATTGTTATTTGTCTGTATGGTTATGTTGCAATATTTCATTTGAAACTCCAGAACTATGGGGATTCACACTTGTCGGATTTAAACCCTTCGGTTTATTTTGCTCTTTAGACATGAATAACGCCTTTTATAATAATCTTGGTTAAGTCTCAGTCGATGCTTTATCCATGAGATCTTACATTTAGATATGTGCGATCCCCCCCCCCCCCCCCCCCTGTTTTTTTCTCTCTTACATGTTATGTCACTTAACTTAGACTTGGCTAAATCTCAGTCGACTGAGACCTAGTCACACTTTTTTTTTATAAAAGTGTCCATGATCACAACAATCCGTGTAGGCATGCGGTCTCACTTTTTTTTTATAAAAGTGTCCATGATCACAACAATCCGTGTAGGCATGCGGGCGGACGCGTTCGCGTCATCCGCATCCGTTATGATTATTAGAGTAGCATGTTAACTAAAGGGAAACAGACCAAATTAGTTTCTCTAGGCTGCATGCTAGCATATGCGGACCATGCGAACGCGTCCGCCTGCGTGACTAAATCTGGCCCACCCGAAGAATACCCGATTTGAATGACTTGTAAAAATAACATCATATTGACACACCGGAATAGCCCAACTACACTAGGAATCATGAAGCGAAGTACGCAACCTAAACTGTCAAGTCATTGCCCGCCAATATGTGTGATGTTTAAGGGCGTGTTTGGATCCATGCCCACGCACCTAGCTAGGCAAGGCTAGCCTTGCCAACGAAGGCTAGCCAAATCGGCTCGCTCAAGCAAATGAGGAAAAAGCTGGAAACTGCAGGCAACGAGACAAGCTGGCCGAGGAACCAAACCCTCTGCTTTTTGCTTCGCGAGGCAAGGCAAGCGCTTGCCCAGGAACCAAACGTACTGAAGACTGAAAGCATATTCTGCTTAATGAGACATACGGGGTGTCCAACCTGGGGTTTGATCCCTGATGGACCGGGACAACTACCTCATGAGCCTCAGTGAAAACAATAATATTTGCGTTGTTGTATATCTGAATGTGAACCTTGTTGTTTAACCACATGGTACATTGCAAGCACTCTCCTCATGTGTACTTACTTACTTGTGCAAGTAAAATGGATGAGATATGAGACACATTTACAATTTACGACAATCTGTTCAGTAAATATTTATATAACATTTTTAATCATACTCCCTAGTTTAAAGTTGTTTTCTTTTCTGTCCATCAGGTCTCTCGAACTTCCAGTTGACGACTCCCAAGTGTGGGGGAGAACACAAAAGGCAATCACATTAGTGAACGCATAACGAGTCTTCAAAATTCTCATTTGTACTAACTTAATTTCACCATACTCACAACCAAACCCAAATGTTCAATCTGCCGACGACCAATTCTAAAGCTAGTAGGCATGTAAATACATCTACTGCTGTGTTTATGTGAGCGTAGGAGTACACCACCAATCTGGAGAGGAAGACACCGGCAATCCCAATATTTGAACTGCTGAGTAAATATCATATGTGCAGCAAGCATTCCGTGGCACGTGGTTGCATCTTCTATCTAAAGATTTGAAATGCCACGTCAGAATAACCTTTAGGTTTCGAACACTGGCTCCTCATCTCTTGTTTTTCTCCAATATCTCAGAGCAGTCGGTTGATTGATTTGGCATCCGGGAACAAGTCTTGAACAAGCTAGACCTGAGCAGAGGTATATATATAAGTTGGGCATCATGGAATTCCTTCTGTTCCTCATGCGATTGACACTGAACTCCTCATTCCATGAAAGGTTCAATCTATTTTTTTAGAGCAACAGGAGGGGGCAAAGCCCTCCCGGTTCCATATATATATGAAACCATAAGGTTCACAAAGAGAGAAAACATAAAAGGTCCAACATGCCACTACGCAGCAGCTGAAAAAACATCCCAAATTTGCTCTAAAGCATGAGCAAAGGGGGAAACTGAAAGTTATCCCTATTACAGAGCACTGTCCCCTATTTTAATCAGTACTCCGTTTTGACTGGAGACTTAAGCGGCAGAGATCATCTTCTCCGGTCTTGCTGTCTTGAACCTGGCCTTCTTCAAAGGGGAAGGTTCAGCGGATGGCGGCAGCAGCAGCAGCTCCAGCGGGGTTGTCGGGCTGAGTACAGACAGCTTCTTGCTCTCAGCAGGTGGAGGGCTCCTCGATGCATCAGCCTCACCCAGGGAGAGCATGTCAAGCACCCTAGCAGGGTCCAGGCGTGTCACCCCATCGATAGCTGGAAGGGGTTCTTGAGCTTCTCTGAGACCCACTGGATGAATGCTTCGATCTGGGGGAGGTAATCCTTCTTGAACAGAATCATCCATTTCTTGATCATCAAGAGGATACGTCTCCAAACCTGTTTAATATCAGACCAGATAGCATTTTTAAACACGTGCATTTCTAGTTTTCCAGATGCCCCACAATATACAAGCACAGATGGAATTCAAAGCACATTGTTTCTTGCTAGCAGGCCAAAATCTTGCTACAGAAAGGTAATCTTGCCCTACAGGAATTTTAAAGAAAGCAGACACATCCTTCCAGATGCTTTGAGCTACAGCGCACCCAAAAAAGAGGTGGTCAATGCTCTCATATTCAGAGAAAAACTCACAGATCAAAGTTTTCCCCATGTTTCTCTTATCCAAATTATCTCTGGTCATTAATTTGTTATGAGCCAGGAGCCAGAGAAAAATTTGCACTCTGGGTGGGGAGACAATGGACCAGACAGAAGGAATGTAAATGGGCTGAACCCCCCTGAAGTTAATGATGTTGTACAAGGAGGTAGTAGTATACACTCCCTTAGAGTCATATTGCCAAATGAGCGCATCATCATCCCCATTATAAGAGACACTACGAAGGATCTGCTCAATGCACATCCAGGAATCTAGCATTTTATCAGTAAAAGTCCTCCTAAAGGTCAGTTTAATGGTGTTACCATCCCATACATCAGAGAGGGTAGCACATTGCTGATCACAGATAGTATAAAGAGGCCAGAATTGGACAGAAAGGGGGGAGGTACCAAACCAGGTATTTTCCCAGAAATTGATTTTCTTCCCATCACCTAACTGCCATCTATATCCAAATTTCAGGGCTTTACAAGCCCAAAGTACTCCTTGCCAGAACTTAGATGGGTTAGGAGTTTTACTAGCAAAGATGTTTGGGGAGTTCTTGATATATTTCTTGTCAACTATATTTCTCCAGATCTTGCCTTTATCCATAATATACCTTTTGACCCAGTTCCCCAGGAGGCACAAGTTTACATCCCTGAGGTTGGGCACCCCTAAACCCCCATGCTCTTTTTTCATACACACTAGGTGCCAGTTGGCCAGGTGTAGTTTCCTATTCCCTTCAAAATCATTCCACAGGCAATGAGCTAACTGAGTGTTAATCAAGTCAAGTGCCCATTTAGGGAATTTGAAGAAGGAGAGAAGGTAAACAGGAATACTAGAAAGGCATGCTTTAATAAGAGTAAGCCTAGCAGCATAAGATATGAGTTTCCCTCTCCAGCCAGCCATCCTCTTAAGGATCTTGTCTATAATAGGCTGGATGTCCTCTCTCCTCAGCTTATCATAGTGGAGAGAGACTCCTAAGTATTTTATAGGTAGTTTCCCTATAACACAGCTAAAAGTGTCAGCAAAACTAGCAGATCTATCTGCATCCATCCCTAAGGTAATGAGCTCACTTTTACTATAATTGATCCTCATGCCTGACACTTGTTCAAAGCATTGAAGGATAGTTTTCATGTTACTGGCCTTATCTAGATTGTCCTCCAAGAAGAGGATGGTGTCATCTGCATATTGGAGGCAGATGACCCCACCAGGGAGAAATTCAGGGCAGAGTCCACTAATCAGGTCCTTCTGAGCAGCTTTATACAACATTTTGGTAAGGACATCTACTACAAGATTGAAAAGTAATGGGGAGACAGGGTCCCCTTGCCTAAGTCCCTTGCCAGTGACAAAGGAGTTGCCTTCTACTCCATTAATTTTGACTCCTACAGAGCCCCCATGAGTAATCTGTTTGATCCAATGGATCCATTTGGGACAGAAGTTTCTCCTAGAGAGGACTTCAAGCAGGAATTCTAAATCTACTTTGTCAAAAGCCTTCTCATAGTCTAGCTTAAGCACAACTGCAGGAGTTTTAGAGCTATGCACAAAGTGCAAAATCTCATGAGCAGTCACTACACTTTCTAGGATGTACCTGCCTTTTATAAAAGCAGTTTGATTGCTAGAAGTAAGAAAGTGCATGAGTTTAGCAAGCCTGTTAGTGAGCACTTTGGTGAAGATCTTAAAACTGCAGTTAAGCAGGCTGATAGGCCTAAATTTTTTCATAGAGGTAGCATCTTTCTCTTTAGGAATGAGAGAAAGAATGGCAAAGTTTAACCTATAGATATCTAATTTGCCAGCATGGAAATCATCAAAAAGGGCCATAGGTCTTTTTTGATGATTTCCCAAAATTCTTGATAGAACATAAAGGACAAGCCATCAAGTCCTGGTGCTCCATTAGAGTAAGAACCAAAGACTGCTTCTTTCACCTCCTCTTCAGAGGAAGGAGATTGGAGCATGTCATTATCCTTATCAGAAACCTTATCAGTCTCATTGAAGAAGTCTTCCTTCAAGGTGAAATTTCTTTTACTCTCTTTTCTAAAGAGGTCCTTATAAAAATTAGTAGCCACATCTAATATATCCTTAGTGTCAGTCACCACACTTGTGGGACCCTCCAAGGAGTGAATGAAGGTCTTCCTCCTCCTCTGGTTAGCAACAGCCTGGAAATACCTGGTGTTTCTATCACCCTCTAAGATATTTCCATCCCTAGCTCTTTGTCTGGCTTTTGTTTCCTCAACTAGCCAAATTTTTTGGAGCTCCTTATGGATATCATGCATTCTAGTAGTATCCACATCATAGAGGGCACTAGTCTCAGCCTCAATGTCAAGTGCATCAAATTCCATAATGAGAGTACTTTTAATTTTTCCTAATTTCAGCTCCAATGTTCTTACTCCAACCTCTAGCAAATTTCCTAAACCTTCTAGTCTTCTACTGCCAAATATCCAGAGGGGAGGTGCTTTTGACAGGAGCATTCCAGCTTTTAGCAGCCAGCTCCTTAAAATTGTCAATGAGGAGCCACCACTTCTCAAATTTGAAGCTAGAGGCCTTGGGTACAGTGCCAACCCCTGAGTCCCAAAGCAAAGGGGTGTGGTCACTGCAAACCCTAGGGAGGGCCTGAGATGAGTTGAGGGGAAAAAATCTCATCTAGCTCAGTGGTACAAAAAATTCTATCTATGGTGGACATGACAAGGGTATCCTAGTTGTTGGCCTAGGTAAATTGCCTACCAGACATTTTAATTTCTAGTAGGCTCCAGATTTCTATCCATGCATTGAATTTATCACACCATTTCTGGTCTACTCTACCATTGTTCTTGTCACTATGATACCTAGTAAGATTGAAATCTCCACCAATCAAAGTGGGAGTGTCAATATCCAGCAGGAGAGAGTGAAGTTCAGAAATAAACTCCTCCTTGCCTTCCTCATAAGGGGACCCATATACAGCTATCACCCTAATTTTCTTCTGAGTAGATTTCAAAATAAGAGTACAGGACACTGAGAACTTCTTGGCATCCCATTCCAAAATGTCAAAGATATCTAAGTCTACTCCCATCAAAATCCCTCCTGCAGTACCCAAGGCAGGGAGGTGATGCAATTCAAAGCATCTATTGCCACTAATGGATTTCAGAAAGGCAGCAGAGAGATCCTCTTTCTTGGTTTCCTGAAAGGAAATGATGTCTGCTTTGGTTTTATTTAAAGTATCATTAATATGGGGCTTTTTGCCAAACATGGTGATCCCCCTGATATTCCAAAATAGGCATTTCATCTAGATCTTTTTGTCCTGGGGTGCTTGCCCCG
Organism: Triticum timopheevii; assembly: GCA_963921465.1. Taxonomy (NCBI): domain Eukaryota; kingdom Viridiplantae; phylum Streptophyta; class Magnoliopsida; order Poales; family Poaceae; genus Triticum; species Triticum timopheevii. Next base: position 16,523,136 of record OY997270.1, on the reverse strand, counting down.
CCCATATTTGGCTACGTGTGTCCACAGCGCGCTGTGATCTAAGTAATCACTATCAATCCCTTTAGCCCAGGGGGGGTGCAGGGAGGACTACAGTTACCAACATCTTCTGAAAGCAAATTGTCTGGGAGCAAATACTCCATGTTCTCCAAAGATGCACTAGGTTCTGCAGCTCCACTATAGCAAGGGGACTGCCTGTGGATGGTAGAGGTAACTAGGTATTCTTCTACTTGGGGAAAATAATCAGGACTAGGGTGACAGCTGGGGTTGTCATTAGTACCAACTAGAGCAAGAGGGTCGTAAACAGTACTATTAGCTACATCATCACTAGGGTGCTTTACAGCAGAGGCAGAAAGATAAGCATCATCTACAGCTACATTAACAAGACTAGGGGGACAACTATAGCTGTCAGTAGTACTCCTAGGAATGGGTAAATCTTCCCCTACTTTAGCTAGAGAACAATCAATTTCTACTCCTATTTGATCAGCAATACTTAAAAACTTTGGATCATTGAAATTTTCAAAAGAATTTTTAAGAATGGTACCTTTAACTGAAGCTTTCTCTTTTCCAAGGTTCTGCACAACTTTGTTATCCATGGCTATTTCCAACATAGTCCTTCCTCCCAGATCAACCTTGGTGCTCCTCCTTTCTGGGATGATGGGCCCCCAAGTGTTTTTCCCTTATTTTTCCACTGGTGGGCCAGTGGACACAATCACATCAGCTTGAGTAACTTGCTCTACTATCTCCAGGTCTACTTCAGTATCAGACATGTCTGAGTCAGTGAGCTCCATTTCCCTAAGAAGGGAGTAGCAGGTGTCATTAGCTCCATGGTCATCCATCTGTTGCAGAAAGGCCAGTGCTGCCTGCCTGTTGTTGAGTTGAGAAAGCCCAGAAGAGCTTGAGTTTCCACTGAGAGAGGCAGAGGCTGAGGAGTTGGGAGTCCTTCTTGCAGGGCCATGATCAGAGCCTGGATCTTCACTGTGAGTGTGAGAGTTAGTACCATTCCCATTGACATCCTCTTCTAGGGCCTCTCCTCCAATTGGTGGCTCAGGGGGAATTTCAACAGTGATCTTTACATTGTATAGATGTTCTCCAATCCCAAAAAGCCTCTCTGTAGGAATGAGTGAGAAATCTCTGCATCTGATTTTTGTCCTAACCACCTCAAACAGGGACTTGAAATTGCCTTGCCAATCTACATCTAGCAAAGTCCCAAAGGCAGAGGCAAATTGTTCAAGCACCCCCAAATCTATCCAAGTTGGGTCAAGGTTCTCCATCTTCACCCAAACTTGTTGCAGCTCAGCAAAGTATTCCCAGTCACCCTTCCAGGTTTCCACCTTAACAGTAGCCCCTTCCACAGATGGAAGCCCAAACATGGGGTAACCAGCCACCTGCTCCACAGGGATGTGTGGTGGGAATTTAACCAAGTAGGTCCACTCATCCGACTGTCTGATCTGCCAGGGCCAAGTGGTTTTGTAGATCACTGAGAAGTTTTTGTTGAGCTCATCCTTAGAAACAGCACCAGACTCAATGTAAACTACCCCAACATTCTTCATCAGTCCAACATGCTGAGAGTTGACATCAGGTACATCTATTTGATAATACCCAAGTCCTGTGGCCGCACTCCCTACATACTTTGCCACATTCCTTGGCTTCTTCTTGATGGGGAAGTCCTCAACCACATGAGTCACCATCTTGCAGATGAAGCAGAAACTCTGTTTGGTACATTTCTCTCTAGTGTGTCCTGGCTCCCCACAGTTCGGACAGATTCCATCTGCATATGGCTCATCAGCTGGAGCAGGGGTAGGGTTCCTCTCCTTCTGCTGATTCTTACTCTGCCTATTCATTCCTTTGTCTCTCCTGTTGGACAGAGAAGGGTTTCTGACTGCATTAGGATCACTAGCCTCAGCTACAGTTGCATTTGTACCTGCATTCCCCACTTTTTGCTGCTGCTGTCCTGATGGTTGTTGTTGCTGCAGTCCTCCCTGTTGGGATCCTTGTCCTGAATCCCCCGCAGTCGCCTGAGGGTTATGGCTCTGGTCAGGCCAGGCCATAGGGTTCCTCCACTGGTGGATTGCGGCTGCTGGAAGAAAGGCCCTGGATAACCCCACGGTGGAGGGCCTTGGAAACCAAAATTGGGGACGAATTGTTGTGGAGGGCCAAAATGCGGGTCGAATCCAAGAGGGGGCCAGTTACCTTGCACCATAGTCGGTCCAGACGGCGGGGGAGGGCGCTGGAGGCGTTGCTCAACCGAGGCAGATCGATTCCTATTGTTCCTTCCGCGCCCTTGGCCACGCCCGCGATTATCAGCCATGTCTTGGATCTCCACGAGAGTCGGCTTCGGTCCCTTCCAAGTACCGCTAGCAAGAGATATGGTGGTGGTGGGGAGGAGCGGAGGTGGGGTACCAGGAGCGGCGACGGGGAAGCAATCGGCAGCGGAGAAAGCACGCGCGCCGACCAGCTCCTTGCAGATCCAGACTCGAATGGAGTGAGCCGGAACCCTAGGAATATCCTGAAGTAGCCCAAAACAGGGCCCGTTGGCCCGGTCCGCAAACATGTCGGACCCCACATCCCAGTCAGACACCGCGCTGCGTGGCCGCAGTGGAACCTGCCTCTTCCCACTGACAGGTAGGCCCAGACCAGTCGAAAGAGGCCCATCTGCAGCGGCGGAGCCCAGCGCCCGTCCGCTGACAGGCGGGGCCCAGGTGCGACAGCTGCCCAGACCCGCCATGGATGAGGTTTGCGGCGGTGGTGGCGCGGTCGACACCGACGACGGAGGAGCCCCAGCTGGGCGAGAGCCACCTCCAACCCCATGGCCAGAGGTGTGGAAGAGGGAGCGGGGTCGATGGCGGCCACCAGCAGAGGCAATCGGAGCTTGGGAAGGTTCGGCGGCGCGACGGAGCGGGGAATCGATGTCCCATCCTGCTGTCGCCGGAGAAGCTCCCGGAGCCGCAGGACCCAGAGCGAGGGAGGTCACCACCGGGGCTGACGCTCCCAGAATGCGACCCAGCGCGCCCGTTGCTCTGGATCTGGAGAGGAGAGCTCTGCAAGCGCCCAGGAAATTGCATCGACTCCGGGCGGCATGCGGCCACACTCCTCGTCGTTGGAGTGGCCGGCGATGGCAATTGATAATCTCCTCCTCGCCTTCTCTGCAAAGCGCGCTTGCGCCAGGATTGAGGAACGCCGGCGTCGCAGTTCCCCCTCCCCCTGCGCATCTCTCGCCTCTCCATCCGCCATGGAGCACAACACTCGCCCAAGGGATGGGGAGGCGGGCGCAGGGCACGGCAGTGGAGGTGGTCGTGGCGCAGATGGAGGTCAGCGGAGGTGGCGGAGGGAAGCGGGATCCGGCGAGGTGGGGAGGCACAGCGGTGGCGGGCGGAGCGGGGATGAGCGGTGGGCTAGGAGCAGGCATCGGGGCTCTCGGAGTCTATGCACCAGCAAAAAGCAACACACACCGAGTCCATTATTCTCAGGAGGTAGTCATTGTCTGCTCTTCAGTAAAATGGGGCTCACTAAAAGGCAAGGTGGGCTTCAATGTCAGCCCTCGTCCATCTGTAGCCTAGACTTCAATCTATTTTCTTCTTCTTGTTTTGTACTCCCTCCGTTCCTGAATATAAGTCTTTTTAGAGATTTCATTATGGACTATATACGGATGCATATAGACATAGTTTAGAGTGTAGGTTCGCTCATTTTGCTCCGCATGTAGTCTCTTATTGGAATCTCTAAAAAGACTTATATTTAGAAACGGAGGGAGTAAGAGAAAACGAAACATGGAAATAGAACGATCACATGATTCTGCAGCGTATACTCTCGCATGATAAAAGAGATGATAAGACGGTTCTTCAATGACTTGGTCAATACTTATCACACACTTGGCTAACAAAAAATGCATATACCCCATTTTTATCACACTTGGTCAATACTTATCACACACTTGGTCAATACTTATCACACACTTGGCTAACAAAAAATGCATATACCCAGGGGCGTAGCCAGACCCAGGGCTGCTAGGCCGTGGCCTACGGCGTGTGATGTGGTTTTATCGTTGACTCAAGCTATAGTGGTTTTATTGTGGTCTCCATTGATTGGGAGCTTGACCACCCCGGTTGCCTCCTACAGGCTTTATCCACGGCAATTTCAGACCATTGCCCCCTCCACTTGGCATTGGACGATCACATGGGGCCGTGGAGGCATTTTCGCTTCGAGAAGTTTTGGGTGACGATGGACGGATTTTTGGATGTGGTACAGGAGGCTTGGACTTGTGATGAGACAATCACGGACCCATTCAGGAGACTTGACATCCTCCTTAGGAACACGACAAAGACTCTTGCGATTTGGGGTCAAAAAAGAGTGGGCAATATCAAGATGCAATTGGCTGTGGCCAACATTGTCATCCTGAGATTCGATCGTGCCCCGGAATTTCGGGTGCTCACGGAGGAGTAGAGGTGGCTCAGAAGATCGCTCAAACAGCTTGTCCTCGGCCTCGCCTCGCTGGAGCGAACGATTGCTCGCCAGAGATCGCGAATAACTTGGCTTCGGGAGGGGGATGCAAACACAAAGCTGTTCCACTTGGTGGCGAATGGCAGAAGGATGAAGAACTATATTCCGTCGCTATTGGTAGATGGGCGCATGGTCACGGACCAAGCCGGAAAGGAGGCTGCGTTTTACGACACTTACAAGGAGTTGCTTGGGAAGGATGCCGCTCGTGAGTTCACCCTGGACCTGGACGAGCTTGACATTCAAAGATTTGACCTCTCGGATCAGGATCTTCATTTCAACGATGAGGAGATTTGGGCTGTTATCAGGAGCATGCCGGCGATCGAGCCCCGGGGCCAGATGGCTTTATCGTCCTCTTCTTCCAGAAGGCCTGGGAGATAATAAAAGTGGATGTCATCGCGGCTTTGCACAAGCTTTTCATCGGAAACGGACGTGGGTTTGGCAGGCTGAATCAAACGTTGATCACCTTAATTCCTAAAACCCCGGAGGCATCAACCACTCTTGACTACCGCCCTATAAGCCTGGAGCATAGCCTACCGAAGATCGCTTCAAAGCTCTTGGCAAATAGGCTAAGTCCTCGGATGGGAGAGCTAGTTCACATAAACCAATCGGCGTTCATCAAGGGAAGAAGCATCCATGATAATTTCCTGCTAGTTAGGCAAATGGCGCGGCGATTACATCAGCGGAAGGCCAAAGGCATGATGCTCAAGCTTGATATCTCTAAAGCTTTTGACTCCCTTTCGTGGCCCTTCGTTTTTGAGGTGCTCAGGGCAAAAGGGTTCTCGAACAGATGGATTTCCTGGATTAGCATCTTGCTTACGACTGCAAGCTCGAGAGTTTTGGTTAATGGCTGCGCCGGTCCAAAGTTCATGCATGCCAAAGGGCTTCGTCAGGGGGACCCGGCCTCCCCTCTGCTTTTCATCATGGCAATGGATGTTCTCACCTCTCTGGTCATCAAAGCGCACAAGCATGGGATCCTCAAGCCCATTGCCAATTCTACCCCGATGCAGAGGCTCTCCCTGTACGCGGATGACGTGGTTCTCTACATTAGGCCAACTAGGCCGGAGCTGCAACTTGTGAAGGAGCTTTTGGGCATCTTTGGAGCGGCATCGGGTTTGAAAGTAAACTACGCAAAGTCAGCTGCAATACTCATAAGATCCGAAGAGGAGGATGTGGAGCTGGTCAGGAGTGCTCTACCTTGGAAGATCGATTCCTTCCCGTGCAGATACTTGGGTCTACAATTAAGCATCAAGCAACTCAAACGCAATGAATGGCAACCGATTGTTGATGCGGCGCTCCACATCATGCCTGGCTGGCTGCGTGGGCTTGTCACCAGGCCTGGATGGCTTATCCTGGTGAATCAGGTCATGAGAGCGAGGCCTACGCACCACCTCATGGTTGCTGAGGCGCCAAAGTGGGCACTGGAACAAGTGGATAAGGGCTGCCGCGCGTTTTTCTGGGCTGGCACGGATGCCGTTAATGGCGGCAAATGTGTGGTTTCATGGAGGAGAGTTTTCCGCCCCAAGCAGCTCGGAGGCCTAGGCATCATTGACCTACACAAGTATGGCATTGCCCTGAGGCTAAGATGGGAATGGCTTAAGAGGACGGATCCGTCAAGGCCCTGGCAGGGCTTAAATCTCACCGCGGATAAGCAAGTAGCGCTCGCCTTCCGGAGTCTTGTCCATTGGCGTATTGGGAATGGAGAGCGCGCCCTATTTTGGAGATATAGATGACTGCATGGAGGCACAATCGCGGAGATCGCACCCTTGGTGGCGGCCAGAGTCAGGACGCAGGTGGCTAACAAACGCCTCGTCAGCGAGGGGCTTTGCTCACACACTTGGACAGATGACATTACCGGGACCCTTGACACTGACGCTCTTGCTCAGCTCATCCGGCTATGGGAACTTCTTATGGAGGTACACTTAGATTCGGAGGTGGAAGATGCTCCTATTTGGGCATGGAATGAGTCCGGTGTCTACTCCGCAGCATCGGCTTATAGGGTGCTTTGTATGGGTGGCATTCGGTTCCGCTCGTTCGCTGCCATCTGGAAATGTTGGGCGCCGTTGTCCTGTCGGATCTTCATGTGGCTCGCGGTGCAATATCGCCTTTGGACTTCGGACAGGAGAGCTCGGCATGGGCTTCAGGACCAAACCTCCCCGTGCTACCTTTGTGATCAGGACGAAGACAATGTGGATCACATTTTGCTTCAGTGCGTGTATGCTAGGCATGTGTGGTTTCTCTGTTTCACCAGGATTGGAGTTGACCTTCTTTGCCCCACGGCGCAATCCCACCTGGAGGAGTGGTGGTGCGAGGCAAGGAAGCGGATTGCCAAGACTAGCAGAAAAGGCTTCGACACGGTGGTTATATTAATATGCTGGTCTTTGTGGAAGCAGAGGAATGCGAGAGTCTTTGGTAGGAGCGACAAGCTAGATGTGTTAAGCGTGACGGAGGCCATATTCCGCGAACTGGCCATCTGGATGCAGGCCGGAGCAACTGGAGTGGAGCATGTAGTTGAGTAGCACATTGAGTGTTGAGTTGGAGTGGAGGCGATGTCCGGGTCAGCTTGTGGCCTCGTGACTAGCTAAAAACCTCTTTTTTTTTTACATATTTTCCCCTCTTTTATAAAGCTATGGTACGCCTTTGGCGTACCCTCGAAAAAAAAAGCTATAGTGGCTACTGTATATGCACTGCTGGTCCGAGCATAGGAGAAACCTGGCTATGGCACTGCCCACACGGGAAAGGTCCATTTTAAACGCTGAATTTGTAGAGGTTAGGCGAAACGAACCCCCACATCGAAATTCTTGTCGATTGCACTCTGAACTATACAATCCCGGTCTGAAACGATCCCTTGGGTCGTTTGGAACATGGGGATTATGGACGTGGTCAGGATTGGTTGCACGCGCGGGAAAAAACTAGACGAGCCCAGTCTGGCCCAGCACGCTGTCCACTTCGTGCAGTCCTTGAGGCCCAGCAACCTACGGAGAACGCAAAACACAGCTGTAGCCATTAACCACTACGTCAACTTCACTTAGTTGTACACTGCTGCAAAAATATGATTATTTGACCGTCCTTTAGTTCACGAAATGAAAAGAAAAAATACAGAAATTCGAAATAGTTCAGAGAAATAAAAAAAGTTCATGAATTTGGAAAAAAATACAACTTTGAAAAAATTATCGTGGGTTTAAAAGACTACACAGATTATGAAAACTCCACGAGTTTTCAAAAAATGTTTACAAATTTAAAAAACGTATTGGAAACAGTTTCACACATTAGATAAAAGTTTTACGGATTATATAAAAATAAAAAATCACGCATTATTTGTTTTTGCAGATTATATAAAAAATAAAAATAGAAAAAAATTCCTACATTAGATATTTTGAGCAGTGTAACAGACAAAATGGCCCCCCCCAGCGTGGGGACGGGTGCATTAATTATTTTTTTCCTTTTTACTCTTTCTTTTTCCCTATATTATACAAAGTTCATTGCGTGTTACAAAAATGTTCATTGTATATTTAGGAATGTTCACGGTATATTACAAAAAAGTTCATCATTCATTATAAAATGTTCATAGTATATTAGAAATTGCTCAATGAATATAAATTGTTCCCTATGTGTTTGAAATTTGTTCAGTGTTATATTACACAAATGTTTAATGTGTATTCGAAAAAATTCAACGTATATTACAATTGTTCAATGCATATTACAAAATTGTTCAACACATATATTTATAGTTTTTAAAAAATGTTCATGATATATTTAAAAATGTTAATTGTGTATAATTTAAAATGTTCATCGTATATTAAGAAAATGTTCAGTGGATATTACAAAATCTTTAGTCCATAATATTCGCAAATGTTCAAAAGAAGTCCGATACATAATGTCTCGCGCCGTGAATCTATCAGTTTGAACTCACTAGTTCGGTTGGAAAGTTCCAGCAGCTAACAAGACTAAGGTCGCGAGTTCTAGTCGCTCCCGATGAATTTTTCCAAAAAAAATTGCGCGCCTGCTAATCAATAGCTAGCTCCAAATGGGCCTATTTCTTGCCAGTTGCGAGATGTAGGTCTGGCACGCCTCTTGTGCGACGCTACTGGCTGTCCTAGTACTGTAGCTATGTGCGTGTTTTTTTTGTAGTTTTATCAAGGTTTCCACTGTTTGCAGTGGTGTTTTTGTTTTCTCTAGTTTTTCTTTTTTATCTTCAGTTTTCTTTGCTTCTTTTTTCTGTTTTACCCGTTCTATTTGTTTTTTCTTGCTGTTTTTCAAAACAGTCTACATTTTTCGTATACATCTGGAACATTTATACACATTTAACATTTTTAAGATATACGTTTTGATATCTATTTTTTCATACACATTGTGCATTTTTGGTATACACATAAAATATTTTTTGTACACATTTACTTTTTAAAATACATCATTAACTTTTGGTCAAACTATTTTCTGGATACGTGCTAAACTTTTTTAAATACACGTTGAAACATTTATTTGGATGACACGTAACACTTTCTTAAACTATGCAAACATTATTTTCACATTGTATAAACATTCTTTTGAAAAGCCTTAAACATATTTTTGAAACATTTTTTAAAAAGTAGCATACATTTTTTGAAAGGTACGAAACATTCTTTTTGAATTACATGAACATTTTTCAAAAAAAATCATATACATTTGTTTATAATGTAGGACCAAGTCCCAATTTGCCCCCTCTTCAAAGCACGCAAGAACAAGATCCGCATCACACATGTGTTGTCCAAGAAAATTATGGCAAGATACACATATATCTGAAATTAACAAGAAAATTATGTTAAATAGGTAGTTCTTCCCAGTCCCGAATGGGAGTCGAGGACCTGAGATGTAGATCTTCCCCAAATATCAAAGAGAGATGGAGGCCTATGTTAATCCCTTGGGATTCTTCTCCAATTAGAGGCCTTGATCTTCAATGGAGAGGATAGAAGAGCAAAGTTCAATCAATTTGTCTAATTATGCTTTGCTAACCATAGAGAGGAGACATGGGAGGAGTGTTTATCGTCTAGAGAGGTAGGAGGGAATACAAGGCCTAAGGGGCCGACTTGCTCTCGCGGGCAGGGGTCGAATTTCTGGGTAACTAGTTGGATGTCTGGAGTCTGCCAAACGACTTGGTGGCATGCCAGACGTCTCGTGGCTGTAGCAGGCGCGAGGATGGGCTAGATCTTCAAAGTGCACTCTACAGGGGCCGAACGTCTGTGTAGTTGTCCGATCTTCCGGCTTCGAGATAAACCTTCTTTTCCCTAGCCGGGCATCCGAGCTGGTAGCTAGACGTCTGGGCTAGGTCGAACGTGGAGGCCAGATGGCCATGCAAACAGTTGTTTTGTCCGGGCTTAGCCCGGACGTCCAAGTGCCTAGCCGGTCGTCCATACACAGTGAAGTGGTATCTTTCTCTTATTCTTCTCCTTCTTCTTCCACCATGACATGGCCTTCCATCCTCTCTTCTCCATGTTTCCCTTGTACCTGAGTATGCATAGGGTCTTCGTTTGAGGTAGTAACTGTGTCTCATATGAATGTAAAGGTAGTTCAAAGAGGAGCTGAGTTCACCTCGGTTCCAATGGCATGTGCACGTGCTCTCGTCATCAGTCTACTGGGCGCTTAGGATCTTTATATAGAATCCATAGTGATGTCCATGGGGGTGCTCCGCACCAGAAAGTTTGCGGTTAGGAGCTTTGTGGTTGACGACAATGGCTAATCTCTTCTGATGCCTTGTCCATGTAAATATTTTTAACATGTAGTTTGCTTCCTTGTTCTAAGTGAATGTGCAATTCTCACGCCATGCAACCATTAGAATATTTTTGTGGCATCAAACTAATGAATTTCCTTCATCTTATATTATATGAAAAATTCATAGTAAATAAGTTTCCTCTAGCCCAGGTGGAAGATTTTTTTTCTTGGTACCATCCAGAAAGCGCACTTTTTACCGAAGCTAACATGGAACTTTCTGCTCCTGTGTATCTTCATGTTGTTTTGGTTAAGTTTTTCTTGAGCGTCAAATCTGCTAGCTAAGTGCTTCAACTCTTAGTTACCTATATCAACATTCACAGGCTACATCACACGAGACAAGGGGGGGAACCGTAGAAGTTGATAAAGAATGTAATATGATGGAGTTTAAACTCACGAGAATCTAGAGAGAAGAGTATTCCTGATGTTCTTCTCTGGCTATGGATTAATTTATGTATGCAAAGCAGCCACGATATGTGTAGTTTTCCCATATTTTGAGATTGCTGCAAAAAACCTTCTAATTAGGAAATGGGTGTAATAAAAGGGATTTTCAGGGGCCAAACTGTTAGGGTTCAGTTTTCTCTCTCGGGATTGTCCCAGCCGTCAGGTTAAAACTGAATCTATAAATCGGGATCCCCTTCACTCTCATATTCTCATCCCTCCCCATTTCTAGTCCATTGTCCAAACAAAACATCTTACCCTAGAAACCCGGGCCTGCCATGGCAGCGGCGGCGGACTGGTCGAGCCTTCACCAGGACCTCCTCAGCCGTATCTTCCTCCTAATCGCATGCCTCGCCGACCGCGTCAGGGCCTCCACCGCCTGCAAGCACTGGCGAAGCGTTGCGCTGGATGAGCCGCCCACGCTTCCCTGGCTCCTCACGCCCTCCACCGCCGGCATCTCCTGCTACCGGATCTTGGGCGGCTTAGACCATCCGCGCCCGTCCATCCCCGGCGAGGTCCACGGGGCGCGTTTCTGCGGCTCCTTTCCGGGCGGCTGGTTCGTGGTCGCGCAACGCCACTGGCGCGCCCACGCCCTGATCAACCTCCGGTCCGGCGAGCGCGTTCCCCTCCCGGACCGCGTGCGCATCCCCCTGCACCCCGGCGACCTTAAGTGCCCAATAGTAGTCCGCGTAGCCGCCATGTCCGCCCCGCCATCGTCTGGCGCCTGCGTCGTCGCTGCCCTAACGTCAGGCCCGAGCCCGACCAACTTGGCGTTCTGGCGGCCGGGCATAGACTGCTGGTTGCGGGCGCCGACGGGGACGCTCGTTCCGTGCGACGCCCAAGACCTGACTTACCAAGACGGATGGTTCTGGGCCGTCACCTCCGGGGATCTGCTCGTGTGCTACAAGCCGGAAATCGCCGATGGAGACGGCGCCTCTCTTACCATTCGACATCTCGTCTATGGTCACCCGACGACCCCGACGGCGCCCGGGGAGGCCGTCTCCCGCTACCTCTTGCCCTCCGCCTCCGGCGCCCATCTTCTGATGGTGAAGAGGTTCGTCGCGCCGGCGAGAGGCGGCGCCACGTTGCGCTTCGAGGTCTTCAGCCTACACAAGGAACAGGACGGACGGTCGGCTTCCTGGCGCTCCTACCCGATGAGCGGGCGGCTGCTCTTCGTCGGCCGGAGCTGCTCCAGGGCATTCGACACCGGGCACGCCGGCAGCCCGGGCTACATCTACTTCCTCGACGACGTCTACCCTAGGGGTCCGCGCAGCGTCCTTCAGCACAAAGTGTATCCCTGCGTGGACACCGGCGCCTGGTGTTGCTCCCGTCAGGAAATCAACCGCTGCCTGCCATGCTCCCGTCCCTCGGACAGCTCGCCCTGCATTTGGTACCTTCATTGAGCTAGCCAAGCCAAGACAGCAGGTTCATGCATTTTGAATTTTTGAGACATCATCAAGATTCATTCCGATCAGCAGGTTCAATCTGAGACTTGATGGAGTAGATTTCCATTGCTAGTAGTTCCGATCTCCATCAGTTTTCTGTCAGTATAATTAGAGCCGGCCGGTGTCTAATGTTGCTGTTATCGCTGCCATCGTTGTCGTCATTTGTTGTAATGGGGTTATGGGAAATTGGAAGTTCCGTGCCCAACAATTGGCTGTTTGTACTTGATTTGAAGATTGTTTTTGAACCCATTTCATCTATAAATATATGTTGTTGTGTCATTGTTGTCGTTGCAATAAGCCTATCTATGGGATGAAATTGGGAGTTCCATATCCAATTTGTCTGTGTACTTAACCTGACGACTGTTTTTCAAGTTCATTTCATCTACGAAATTGATAGGAGTAACTCTTTAGACTTTTGGCACCCAGGGGCATATGCTCCTGGTATTTAAAATGTGTTTTAAACATATTTTAGAATGTCACAAAATTCTGACAAAATGTTTCGCTCGTACATCTCGTCATTATACGTACCCACAAAGTCGTTTCGTCAAAAACCGTCAATTTTTCTGTTGCATGTGAAAAAGACAAAATTCAGTATTAAAAAGGGCTTTTCACGAGATATTTCTTTGTCTTCTTTACACAAGTCACAGAAAATGCCGGTTTTCCACAAAACTTGGCGTACGCACATATGTATAATATTGAGATGTATGCATCAAATTTTTGTTTGGAATTTTTTTGACATTTTGACAAGTTTTTCCGGTGACAGGAGCATATGCTCCCATGTGCCAAAGTGATTTTCCGATATATACACATACATACTCGTTGTTTGATTTCTATGTGCTTCTCATTTTTTTTTCTGGCTCTCCTAGCTAGTAGCTACTATTTCAATCATGTAACACTGTGTTTGGATGTCTCCATTGAAGCCAAGGAAATTGAATCAGTATTCAGCAATTAAGAGATATTCTGCTGTCAATTCAAATTGAGATTTAAGATTCATCTATAATGCTTAAATAATATTTCCCATACTATACATAATGTGCAACTGCATATTTTATGAGACGACCTTTAATTTGTTCACTTCTCTGTATCTTTGCAAGTCTTTGCTCAGCTGAATGCATGGTATATGTGTGTTAGCAAAATATACTTATTATATGTCTCTGGCAGAAATACATGTGGATGCATACTAGTCTTCCACTACTAATCATGTGACCTCATTTCAGTGGAAATGGTTAAGATGCATTTTCCTTATCAAAAACCTCTCCTTTCATCTAATACTAACTAGTGCCAAAAAAGCGAGGCGCCACGCCGCGCCCGTAGCGGAGCCCGTTGAATTTCGGGTGCTCATTTGGTTAAAGAACGGAATATCGAGTGGAGCGAAGAGGTTGATTGAGTGACAATTATTATTTGGCAAATAGTTTCAAGAACGCAACTGAACAAATAATTTTGTGAAACAAAAAGAATTATATAATATTAATGATTGTAGCCAAGGAAAGTAGTGTTACATGGTCACAGTTGTAGACATTGTCAGATATAATCTTAGCTTTGAGATTCATCTTTATAAGATATTTAGAATGACAAAGCAACATCAATAATTAAAGCACAATTTGTATTGTATCTACGATCTAGAAACGAAAGCTATTCGGCATGAAATTTTCTCTTCATCATGATATGAGGAAGTAGCAATACATGTGGATGCATGCCAGTCTTCCAATACTAATCATGTGATCTCATTTCAGTGGAAATGGTTAATTAAGATGCATTTTCCTTATCAAACCTCTTCTTTCATCTATAATACTAATACGTGGTGTGTTAATTGTGCTCCATATGTACCGCCCTAACTTATAGCTAAGGCATATATACATGAGCCACACAAAATGGGGCAGTCGGTTTGCTTAGGAGAATATTATCTATGATAATATTCATCTATATGTTATATATAATCCGTAAAATAGGTAAGATCCCATGGAGTAGAAATTAGGGAATAAGGCATTTGAGATGATCCAGTTCACTATTACAGCTTATATATTATGGAAATGTATTTTTTTCTTTGCATATATAGCTTCTGATCTGCAATAAGATCCAAGTAAGAGAAAGGGTCAAAGGATGAATGTGAGCTAAACTGTATGATGTGCTTGTCGGTAATATTTAAATGCTATGTTTGGACAAAAGAAACTCGTAATATTAAGGGATAGAAAAGGACATAGTAAACATTGATTCCACATAAACTGTTGTCACCATCGTGTTGCCTGGACTGGACCTCTAGTGAACATCTTTAGCCAGTGGAGAAGTATGCATTTTTAGGAGTAAGAGGGTCAAACTACATGTGGTCACGCAATTGAGAAGCTATTATACGAGGTCACATTGATCAAATAGAACGGAGCTGCATATAGCTGGTCGGACACTTGCACAACTTCATGACTATGGTCATGACAAGCAGAGAAAGGAAGACCAGGACGCTTTCGACCTTCTGCTTTCTAAAATTTGGGCCTCAGCATCTTCCATATCAAGGCAGGAGCCAGCTGTCTAGTTGCCTCGGCGGTTCTTTTGACTTAGTTGTTGGCTATGTCATTTCATGTCGGTTCCTCCTCTCTTCCAGCCTGTGTGTCGTGCTGGTGGTCTGGGTGCCCTGTACCTCATACTTTCGTAACTTCGGGTTGCCCCTGGTTGGGTGCGGTCGTGTTTGTCAGGTTTGGTTGTCTGGAACACTGCAGGGTTGCATTATTTATAAAGTCGGGCTCACGCATTTCCTCTAAAGAAACAAGCAGAGGAAGGAGGGCGTGTGGGGGGGGGGGGGGGGGGGGGGGGCGTGGAATAAGCTCTTTTAGATAGATGAATCTGTGGAAGGATCTGTGCGTGAGGAATTTGTTACCATACAACTCAGATTAGTGCCCAAGGAATTTTTTCTTTGAATAACTGAGGGTTCCCACCTGTATATATTACTCAGGGGGGTTCAAACAAAAGTTTGAATGTTACAGAGTTACAAGGGTGCATCGTTGCGCAAGGATATGTATCAACGCCATGACATAGCGTGTGCCTGTTGACTAGGATATGAAAACCTATGAGTCCAATGAGTGAAATCATCAACAATTTTATGAACAGTCAGACTAGAGGGGCCCGACTCATTGCGGGAGACCTTGGCGTCATGTGACTCACAACTATTCCATAGTATGGCGAGTAGGGCAATCGTCCAAATGTCCAAATTCAGCCTCGGGGAGTAGCAACATCCCAAAGCGTGTGCACGGATCTGGAGCAAGCAGACCTAGACGATGCCAAACAACCAAAGAGTGTCGGCAGAGAATGAACATGTGTAGTGCGTCTTCCACGAGCGTAGAGCATCTTGGGACGATGTTGTTTTTTCGCAAGTGCTTGGGCAAAAAGATTCGCCTTGGTGTTGAGCCTGTCGCGGGAAGTGCAGACAAGCGAAGATCCTGACTTTGTTCGGAGCTAAGAACAAATTAGGAGAGCATTGTGGTCAACCTCCTCCTCGTGCATGAGTTGAGCATATGCTTCTTTGGTGGAAAAGTCAAGCCCATGGTTGAGGAATCTGAAGAGCAACAGATCCAACTAGATAGTAGCAACATGGGTTAGGCGATTTTGCAGGTTAGTAAGTAAACCATTATGCAGTACATGTGAGACTAAGGCAACATCGTTTGTAGAGTGGTTAAAAAGGTTAAGGAATTTGAGTACCCAAGGGATTGGTTTGGAGGGAAAGGACTTACAAGAAGACAAAAACCAGCACATCCAACTTTGGAGCGGCCTCGTTACGAGATGGTATGTAGTGTCTCCTTTATTGATACCAAAACAAAAACATGGGGCAGATACGAATGTGTGACTTCCACATTTCCCTCACGATAGATAAATATGATTGAAATTAACATCTACATCTACCCTAGACAAATCGTTATTACATCATAAATGCTATGAAATGAAAAAGTGGGAGTTCAATTTTAAAAGTAAAAAAAATTGTTGAACAATGGTAGCCAACAGTTGAAGAGAAAACAAGTGGTTTAGTCACCTATTGCAATCAAGTTTTTGTTGACCATAAAAAATGTTTTAGTGTATTGCTACATATCATGATGATGAGACAACATGTAATGCCTTTAGCAATACATGTAGTCATCATCATTGCCAGGTGCAACAAATGAAGTCAGAGAAAGTGTTTTCATCACAGAGAGCGAGAGTCGGTACTCATATAACCCCCCCAAACCAAAGACACAATGTGTTGCCGAGCAAACATGCCCATACCATCACAACATTAACAACATGAAATATGAGCTGGATGCCCATGCTCCATATTACCTACCTTACCAAAGGACCAGTAGGTATATAGGACATGTTGGTGCACCTTTAAGGATCACCAAAGTAAAAAAAAACAAGTCCACCCATTGAGCCAAGAAACAAGATGGCATGCCATAGCAGCGTCTGTCATACTATGGCCATATTGGAAATAGTCGTCCATGTGCACGGTCGTCGCACGACCTTGCCACGGGACCAAAACCATGTATGTGCAAAACATGCAGCCAGACAGCGCTCGCACCATCTCCATTTACTTCCATCAAGCATGCCACCGACATCGATCTCGCGGACTAGCAGACACCAAGAGGAAAGCATCCCACCCAGATTACGTAGGCCACACAAGGCACCATGGATTAGGGGCGAGAATCATGATCTCCAATGGTGTTGGATCGTCGTGTAAAGGATGCCATGCCACATGAACCTCCAAAGGAGAACAAAGCTTACCGGACATGCGCCCCCCACAGAGATGGTCATCAGCCTAGGGTCACTCCATTCGGAGCGGTGGTTTCGCCGTGTGCACATACGGGTTTAGAGGCACCTAGGCTACGGCTCACAACACAAGGCCGCAAATTTGTCTTTCGGAACCAGGAATAGGTACCACATCTACAAATAGTTATGGTAGGAAATGGGGTCCATGGAGAGAATGAAGCCTCGTCACCGCTATAGTCTCCATGGGGTTTTACCAATAGCATCCTTGGTGGCACTGAGGGAAGCATGCTTGGAGGTGGGGGAGCAAATTGGAGGTTATGGACGTAGCATGTGTCGCCTAGGAGGGTGACGTGGGGACGATCCAGCTTTTCCGGAGCCAACTCATGGGAGATGTTCCTCCTAATTCTTCTGTACATTTTTTCATTCCGATTTCAACCAATAGTTACTTCTCCATTTTTATGCCCGGTAGAATTTCAAGAGGTATTGCCTCCTCCAATGAACCAAATGACTAAGGAGTATGGATGTGGAAGTATTCAAAAGAAAAAAACATGATGGTGTAGTATCAATTAGGTGTATAAAGGGGGTGGTGAATAGACTACAACAAAATTAACCCCTTTTAATTGGAAATTTTAAGATAAGCACCCCTAATTATCTACAGCACCCTAAGCATGCAAATCTACGGAAATAGAGCAGAAGCAAAACATAATATTACTAAAGGAGTAAGGGAACAAATTGCAAACATCGTGATTTTTCCCAAGGTTCGGAATGATGGAAAATTTATTCACGACAATGGGCGGCAGGCGGTTACGTGATGCTGTAAAAAAATATACTGATAAGTGGCAGCAATGGTGAATTTAATTCCAACACTCACGTTGTTCTTGCGGGGCAGACAAATACATATTCTCAGTATGTTACAACATTCCAAGAATACCAGGTCCAAAGATACGAGGTATGTGAACTTTGCTTCTGTACACCCCCTTAAATAAATTGACGGTGGAGATTAAAACACATCCGTTCAATCAAAATGGGTAATATAGTCCATTAAATATTAAATGCCGGAGCGGTTTCATAGAGCTATGACCCTTGATTACGATTATTGTTGAGTGAACTTCGTGAATCACTACTAAGGAAAACCTTATACACAGAACTTTAGCAGTAGCCCGTCTTAAAAAACCACGCTAGTGCTAAGTAGCAGTAGCGTGTTGCCGCAAACCGCGCTACAGAGACAATTGTAGCTGTAGTGCACCTGAAGATAAAAGCGCTACTATTAAAATTCCAACTGCTTAGCCGATAGGCTACACATAGTAGTAGTGATCTACAGAGAACAGTGCTACCGCTACATATGCTTTGTAGCAGCGCGTTTACGCAGAAAGGCGATAAAGGAAATAAAATTAAATGGAAAGCAAATAAAAAAGTAAATGAAAATGAAAGAAATAAAAAGTAAAAAAAATAAAATGTAAAAAAAATAAATCAAAAAGGGAAAAAGGAGAAAGGAGTAGCAGTAGCGCGTATCCAGGAACGCGCTGTAGGTAACTTAACAGTAGCACACTTCCCGGAAAGCGCTACTGCTACTTTTCACTTAACGGAGCGGTTCGTTCTTCCCCACGGCCACTTCTCCCAAATCCCAACTCCTCCGTTGTCGCCGCCGCCATCGCCCGTCGGCCGCCGCGCGCTCTCCCGTTGCTCTCCGCACACCCTTGACGCCGCCCCGACCCCGGATTCGACGCCGCCCCCGACCCCGACCTCGACGCCGCCCCCGACCTCGACGCCTCCCCCGACCCCGACCTCGACGCCGCCCTCCGCCGCACGCCCGAGCCCCGACCCCGACCTCGACGCCGCCTGCCCCTCCCTCGCCGCAGGCACCCGAGGTGAGCACACCTGCTCCTCCCCCTCCCCTACCTTTGCCTAGGGTTCTTCAAATTTTAGTTGCACCAAATTAGTTAGGGTTCATCTATTGTATCAAATTTCGGATTATCCGCTACACTTTCCACCCCTAGGTTCATCAAATTAGATGGTAATTAGGGCAGTAGTTCCTAGGTACTAATTAGTTAGTAAGAACTAGGTACTAATTTATTTTTTATTTATAGTAAGTTTATTTTTAGTAAGAACTAGTTGAATTAATAGAACTAGTTGAATATGTCCCATTTGTTGTTATTTTTTTAGTCAAAGCAAATTTTCCCGCATTGACGTCGACAATGCCTATCCCGCATCCTCGTCGTCGACTCGGCGGAGGACACCTGCTTGACCAGATGGGCCATGTTTGGGACTGGGCTCCGCCGGGCTGGTACTGGGAGGCGCTACCTACCGGGGGGCGCAGCTTGGTGAGTAGTCAGCCCATCGTTGACCCGAACCTTCTTTGGTGGCGGTCGCGTGGGCCAGTGACGGTCGAGAGGCTTGAGGACTCCGCGGAGGTGGTACATCACCATGTCAGCGAGGAGGACGCGCACGTCCGTCGCTACTTGGTTGCGCTGGAGCACAGGTTCTCCAATACTTGACAGGTTCTCCAGGGATCTCACTGGAGCTATGATCCTGTGATGGTTCCTTCTCTTTGGGTGTCCACCGCCTGCGCCAATACCCTTCATTCGCTAGGGTTTTAGTTGTATTAGTGATGTTATATGTATGATACTATTCGGGATGTATTAGTGATAATATTCGACGATGTACAGATGTAAGAGATGATTTACTTTTTCTTATTGAATGCATGCTAATTTGAATACTTATTTATTTTACGATTTGGTTTTGCTTATTGAATGCTCATGTCAACATGAGTCCTATAAGATATTTTGAAATGTATATCTTGTGTTGCTCAAATAGGATATGTGCTTGCCCAAGTGGCCGGTCATGTTTGCAGGTTACACCTTCGAGTGGTCTATGTTTTGCCGGAGTGTTGATTCATTTCCGTTCCGGTAAATTTCAGGCGCTCGATATGTCCTATTTTTAGCAAAGGTCATGCCGGATTTTTGACATTATCGAAAGTACTACTAGTCCAAATTAGATCAAGTTTGGATTAGTAGTATACTTTTGACATGCACCACATATTGCCTCAACTTGAATCTAATCTACCTTCATTTGACACACTGTTATGGACATAATGATATAAACCTCATAATTGGTATTGTACCAAAATTTGTATAACAACATATAAATACACTAAATAAAAAAAATTAAAATAATAATTCTAGTAGCGATGGACAGTAAACACGTTGCTACTAGCTAGATTAGCAGTAGCGCGGGAGTGAACACACGCTGCGGCTATATGTCTTAGCAGTAGCACGTGTCGCACGCGCAACTGCTAAGTAATAGTTGTTGCGCCTTATTAGTAGCGCGGTGTCCCGCGCTACTAGTGGGCATTAAACCGACACTACTACCAGGGTTTTCCCTAGTAGTGAGTGCCTATCTCTAATCATCTCTACCCCAAGAAAACTGAGTTGGTCGGGATCTGCTACAGCAGCCTGCCGGTGGCTGGATTTCAAAACAGGTTACATACATCAGTAGACTTCTCATTGTGATGTTTTTCATGTCCTTGCTACCCCTTTTTTACAAAAAGGAGGGAGTACCCTCAGCCTCCACATCATGTGAATGCATGTACTCCCTCCGTCCGAAAATACTTGTCGAAGAAATGCATAAAAATGGATGTATCTAGAGTTAAAATACGTCTAGATACATCCATTCCTCCGACAAGTATTTACGGATAAAGGGAGTAGTCAATATGGGCCTGCCCCATCTAGATATTTCTGAATATTAGTCCTTCCTCTTCGACTTGCTTGCAAGCCTGCAGTAAAGTGTCACTGTTTGAAGATATCAGAACTTGTGTCAACGACATCCATTTTTTTAGCGCAAACCAATATAATTGGTTTATGTTAGAAACTCTCCACAATTATACCAGTGTGGCTTTTATAAATGTTTTGTTGTTAAAGATCTGACATTTCCGAACCTGAATTTCCAATGATTGCTCCATCAAACATATGAAATAGACCCCCTCACATTAGGTACCAATGCATGAATAATTCGTTAGAGTGAATATGTGTTTTGAAGGATTCGTCAACTTTGTACGGTCCACACACCTTGAGTGCATACATTCAAGAGTTTCAGAAACTTGCCACAACTATGGTTGCAATTTGCAAACAAAGAGATCCCACCAACAAACATCCTACCCCCTAACATGTTGGACAAGCAAATCAGACTGCTGCCAGGCGTCATTCTTGACTCGACTCCTCCTGGTGTTCACTTTGGGGATGTCACCTCTGACTTTGCAGCAAACTCAGACTTCCGGAAGGGCAGTTCCTTGAATGCTACATTCCATTCGGCTTGTCCAAGGAATGATCTTCGAACCGATGTTACCTTTGCGCTCGTTGAGAGGCGAAATGGTGACAACTGGATTCTTGTCTACGACTATGATGATTGGTCTTTGCGTTTCAAGTGGTCAAGGCCTTCGAAACTCAGTCCGGAGAGCATTGCAACGCTGGAGTGGACCATTCCTGAAGATGATGCCCTTGGTGTTTATAGGCTGCGGCATTTCGGTGCTTCCAAGCCGTTGATAGGGTCGATCGAGCATTTTATAGGTACCTCTCGCGCGTTTGCAGTGCGTTAAGCAATACACAACTTGTGACGATGTCCGAGAACTGCTGCTCTTTATGCTTTTTTTTGTTACAAGCAAATATATAGCGTGTACACTAGGGAAAATATACCCCACTATCGGTTGCATGTTCATATTATACTATCATGTGGACATATCTAGTGTTTTGCAATAGCGCAGGCCGTTACAGGATACCGTATGTAGGTCGTGGATTCACTCACGCATTACTTATTGTCTGTTGGTAAAGCCCATCTCCTTTTTCCTTATTCCTAAAGAACTGAGTTAGCAGTGGATTGGGCAAATTTGGACTCGATTTGTTCCCCCTTGAGACTATACAGTTCAGATTGTACCATCATGCAGATTGGATGTATATGTTAAGGCTGAGATGCATGCAGATTGGATGCCATGTTGTATGGACATATAACTTATCCATGGTTGACCATTGTTCTCATCATGTGAGGTTTACCGCCTTTGAGCAGTTTGATGGCAAATTCTATGGCAAGATTGATAGGTGTAATTCATGAGAAATGTAAAATGGTAGTTCACAACCTGGCACTAGAGTAGCCTTTTCAAGCACAATGCTGCAAAAGCAGCAAGAGTATGTGAGGTGTTGTAATCTCTTGTATTGGAATGTGAACCTTGTTTTTAAGCCACCTGAAATGGACATATTTGTCATGCATACTTGCATGGTAAAAACAATGAGACACCAGACGCGTTTTCTGAGTGAATTGCCATACTGATTGACACGATTTTCCATAAACCACTTGCTGAAAGATGTTTTTCCTTGATCGGTGAGTATGCACTACACTTGAGCTCATCAGTGATAGGCTATGATATGCCGACTCACCTGATCTCGAAAGGTAGTTTGGCTTAACATGTAATTTCTCTTCATACCGTGTAATATATATGCATTGTGTTTTGCATGTTGTGGGATAGCATTCTGTATTGTTCTTTTTGCCAGTTGAAAAAACTTTTCTTTGCGGGGTTCTTTCGCTATGAAATGGGATTGGATTTTCTCTTCCTAATGAGGCAAGGGATGGTATGTTCGAGTCACGTGCATATTAAATTGTTCTTTGACACCTTCTACTTGGGTATGGAGAGAAGTAGAGCTCCATGCATGGTAGGATCAACGTGGATTCCGACAATTTGATCCAAGAGAGTAGCATTTCAAGCAATAAGAGTAGCATTTCAAGCACAAGGCTACAAAAGCAACAAGATTATCTGTGGTATGGTAATCTCTTTTATCGGAATGTGAACCTTGTTAAGTCATCTGGTAGAAACACTCTTGTCATGTATGCTTACCTGATGAACTGAGACACTATTTCCTTCTTTATCATCTCTTGGACCTTTATTGATCCGATATAAAGAGAACTAGAGCTTCACACATGGTACAATCAACGACGAATTCCAAAACTTTGGTCCTGGAGATGGATAATTGGAAGAAAACAATCCAACGGAGTATAGCTAGATATAGTGATTTTCCATCAGCCGTGTTTTCTCATCTTTTGGCTTCCTACAATACTCCAGACTGTCAGTAGACTGATTTCACATTTGTGAATTGCAAGTCTTGAATGCAATCTTGACGGAAGTATTTATACAACGGATGTTGATGAACTTCTCACCCTTCTTCATGCAATTGACATCCCCTAACCTTTCATGCAGTTTTAACCATTCTTGCCAAGTGGAACGAATACAAGCAGTAGGATGGTCACATCATTCTACACTTGTAGGGTGTGTATTCTCATGACAAAAATAGTTTCTGAATGAGTCACTCCATACTCATGTCATGCTTTGGTAAAAAAAATGATATAGCATGTGGAATATTCGGTCCTTTTGTAAGACCCGATAACTTTTTGTGTATATGCATATTACAGCAAGATGGTGAGGCCAGGCGTACCTTTTAAATTTGGATGTCAAGGGTTCATGAGTTAAAAGCTTTCTTCTGAATTACATTCAATCTTTTGTTTTTATTTTTCTACGAGAAAACTTCCGATTATTCATCATATATCATGATAGTACAAGGAACACTAGAAATAATAAAAATTATATCCTGATCCGTAGACCACCTAGCGACAACTAAAAGCACTGGAGCGAGCTGAAGGCTTGTCGCCGTCATCGCCCCTCCTTCACCGGAGCCGGGCAGAACTTGTAGTAGACAGTCGGGAAATCATCGCGATAAGACCCAACAAGACCAGAGCACTGGAACACCAACGGCCGGCAATGAAGAGAAGGGGAGATCAGAAGGATCCAATATTTAGACACATCTAATGTGATCCTTGTCGTTTAATCACATGGTACATGGTATGATACTTCCGTCATGCGTACTTACTTACTTGTAAGAGTAAATGGATGAGATATATATGAGACATATTTACATATTATGAGGACATGTTCAATAAATATTAATAGGTACTCCCTCCGTCCGCAAATACTTGTCGGGGGAATGGACGTATCTAGATGTATTTTAGTGTTGGATACATCCATTTTTAGTCATTTCTACGACAAGTATTTCTGGACGGAGGGAGTATTCATTAAAGCGCTAAAAGGAAAAAAAATTAACCATACTCCCTAGCTTAGCTTAGTTTTCTTTTCTATCTATCCAATTCCAATCTCTTGAACTTTCAATTCATGACACCCAAGTGTGGGAGAGAAGATCACATTAATGGACACATAACGATTCTAGAAACAGCTCTTCAAAATTCATCATTTGTGCTAAGATCACACCATACATAAATCCTAGGATCGACGGCTGGTTCTAAAGCTAGTAGGCATGTACATACATCTGTTGTGTATACACGAGTGCAGGATGACACCGCCAATCCAAATATTTGAACTGCCGAGTAAATAGCCTATGTGCAGCAAGCAGTCCGTGGCACGTGGTTGCATATTCTATCCAAAGATTTGAAATGCCGCGTAAGAATAACCTTTGATGCCCTTCGGCAAAGCGATCCGGGTGTAGACTCGGCCCTTTGATGCCCTTCGGCTTCGCCGGCGGTGCCGCTATTGTGATGTAGACTCGGCTGCGTTTGACTCTTCGTCCGGGTGTGGACTCGGTCGCTCGTTGCCCTTCGGCTGCACCAATAGCCTTGCGGCATCATGGATGGTCTCGGTTGATTGGAGCTCTTCGTCTACGGTGGTGGTGTTCCCGTGCGGTCCAGGTTGGTAATGGTTGCTCAAGACCCTCTCATGGCTATTGTTGTGTTGCGGCGAGCTTCGTGCTCTTGGTATTGTCTCGACTCATCTTTGCTCAAGGATGGCGCAATATCTCAAACTGCTAATCGTTTCGCTTTCTGTGGCGGAGCCCCAGTCAAGGTTCGTGTCTGGGATGACACTCGTTGATTGTGGTTGGTCCTGAGTTGTGCCATTGGGCCGGTTTGCCCGCCGATGCGCTCGGCTGTTTGCAATGTCCTGGTATTGTGATCTCTCGACGACACCCCTCATCTACTTGTGCCTCTCATGGCGATGGTCCTATGTTTGCCAGCCTGGTCGTGCCTTGTACAGTTTTCGGCCCGGTTTCCCTTATAAATGGGGTCAATTTGTTAAGGTTTTCGATCCGGTTTTCCTTATAATCTGGATCACTATTCTGGCATTTGGCCACTTTGGGTAATATATTCAGGTGGGGAAACTCGCCCCCGGTGGAGTAAATTGCATAAAACCACCACATTGAGGGCTAGCTTTGCGAAAAATACTAGGGTACAGAATCATTGCAGAAAGCACCATGTCTAGCGTAATTGTTTTGCAGAAACCACTGATCGGCGGATCGGGCTGAGTTAAGTGAGTTTATGACAGGTGGGGCCCGTTTTTCGCGTACGTGGCACTCCAGGCCGTCCCGACAGCCGGCGGACGGCGTTAGACGGCGCCGTTAGGTCTCGTCTTTAGTCATCCACGCACCCGTCTCTGTTTCCCCATTCTTCTCCCCCCTCCCCCTCGCTCCTGCCGCCGTCGCACCCTCCCCCTCGCTCCCTCCGCCGTCGCCCCCTTGCCCCTCGCACTACAGAGATGCGTAGCCCGGTGAAAGGTGGAGTTGCTGGTGGTGGCGCTCCGCCCGGCAGTGGAGGAGGACCCGCAGTGGATCTAGGCGAGCTTTGCGGGAGCTCGAACCCTAGCAAGCCGACGGAGGAATTAGAGGAAGAGGACCCGCAGTATTCGATGGAATACCGGGCGGCGAGAGCATTCGCCGCGGCGGTGAAGACCAATCCGAAGGGAAGCCAACACATCGGGGCATCCTACGGCGGCGTATAGTGAGATCCACTTTCCTTTGCTCTTCCCCTTCCCGTTCTCCATTCAATGAGTACTCTCATTCAATTGCGTTGCTAGTGTACTCTAGGGTTAGGGTTCATATTGCTCTATCCTATCAGATGGAGTAGATGCTGTGGATTTGTTGTCATGTGCTCTAGGGTTGACATAATTTGGATTAGTTCAGATTCTGTGATTTGTTTTTCCTGTGCCCTAGGGTTGACATTTTTAGATTAGTTGACAAATAAGCTGATTTAGTTGTTTTTATAAACGAGCAACAAAGTTATCCTGGTATAGTATATGATTATGATATTATTAACTTAGAAGAATGCATGTTTCTGCTTTGTTATTCAGTTTATTTTAGGAACACTGTTAATTGGAGTGAAGTTAGACATTTGGTTAGGTTCACTGTTAAATGAATTATCCTGTTATCTACTTTATAAGTGATAAAGGATTGTATTAGTGCACTGACATGAGTTGTTTCATTAGTGTTATTCAGTTATAATTAAGCACTTATACTGCTATGTATTTTATATTATTTGCAATCTGGATGATGAGGTTTGGGAATTGAGGATGCATTTCCATGACAGAGACAATATTGAGAGATCTATGATGATGTCAGACATTACATTTTACAACCTAGTAGCACTGATGGAAATAGAAGGTTATGGATTTAAAGATTACATGTACTATGTCAGGGATCCTGGGCTAGGTATAGAAGGAATGGAAGAAATAGATGATGATGACAAGCTTGAGGAAATTCTAGACAACATAGCATTGCAAAATCAAAAGATATTGAATGTGACAGTTGTTAGGGCCAGTTCTCCCAATGCTGCAACTATAAACACCAGCTCCAATGTTATTGAGCAGCAAATCCCTCTAGAAGAAATTGGAGAGCCCAAACTATATCAGATAGATGAAGGAGGAGTGCTGTTCAGTGCAGGAAATGTGCATGTAGCAGCAGCTAGTTCAGAAGCAGCAGAACTGGAGCCAATGCCCATACAGTTTCAAACACAGCATAGCACAAATAATTTGGAGGAGCAACTTGCTTTAGTTTATATACAAGTGGAAGAAAATCATGTAAACAATTCAGAGGAGCAAATGGAAATTGAAAAGGTTATGGAGGAGACAAGGAGGAAGGAAATTCAAATATTTAGGAAGAATAAGAAAAATAAAGAGAAGGTCACTTCTATGAAGAGAAAAGCTGCAGTGATGGATAATGAGGATGACAGTGATGATGATAATTTGGAAGAATATGGTGATATCCTTGCTAGGCTTGAGGAGATGAAAAGACAGAGGGAAGATCCACTCCTTCATTTTGAAGGGGACACAGATGTTGAGGAAATGTATGAGACAGAGGAGGAGGATGCACTATATGAACCTAAAAGTGAAGAAGAGGATGCAGAGGAGGAAGAGGATGAAGAGAGTAATTTGGAGGAGGTAGGGCAAGATGGACAGAAGAAGAAAAAGGAGAAGAAACACAGAAAAGGCCCAACAAGCAGATCACATGCAAGTGTAGAGGAGTTGTTTGAGGAGGACTGGATACCATCTTCTGATGAAGACAAGAAACCAATGGACTTGGGTGTGGAAGATGATGATGGTGCAGAGGCATTGGCATGTGTCTTGCCCAGTGGCAGGAAAAGCAGAGCTAAGAAGATGAAGAAAAGGTTATGGTATGATGAGAATAGAGCTCACCCAGCTGAGCAATTTGTGAGGCATCTTTGCTTCATTGATGTGTACCAGTTCAGGAATGCACTTCAAACAATGCACATTGCACAGAATAGGAACTATGAGTACCATAGAAATTGTAGTGACAGGGTTATAGCACAATGCATAGATAAGACATGCCCTTTTTATATATCAGCTTCTCAGATTGCAAATGAGAAGACTTTTACCATAAGGAAGCAGTATGTGGTGCACACTTGTCCTTCTGTGTCAGAGAACACAAAAGTTACTGCTAAGTGGGTTGCAAAGTTTTGTGAGGAAGCAATCAGAAATGACCCATGCACAACAATCACTACTATAATTAACACTGCAAAGAGCAAGTATGGAGTGGAAATATCAACCCACATGGCATACAGGGCTAAGAAGGCAACAAAGAATGTTGTGTTAGGAGACCAGAAGGCCCAGTGCACCAGGATTAGGGATTATTTGCAGGCTGTGCTAGATACTAATCCAGGTTCAAGGTGTATAGTGACAACAAGACATTTGAGGGAGCATCCAAGCACAAACCCTAGGTTTCATGGATTATTCTATTGCCTAAATGGATGCAAAGAAGGATTTCTGAGTGGCTGCAGACCATTCATAGGTAATTCCTTGGTATCTAATGTGTGTTTGAATAATGTGTGTTTTCAAATAGTTTGCCTAATGTGTTAACTTGTTATAGGTCTGGATGGATGCTTCATAAAGCTCACTACTGGTCAACAAATCCTTGCTGCTACTGGAAGAGATGGGAACAATAATATATTTCCCATTTCTTTTGGAATTGTTGATAAGGAGGACACAGATTCCTGGACTTGGTTTCTGTATCAGCTAAAGGTAGCACTAGGTGGCCAATCTGGGAAGTATGGCAACTACACAATAATTTCTGATAGGCAGAAGGTAATGAAATCCACTTGTGCTAGCTTTCATTTAGTTCTTTCCCAATCATTTCTAGTAGTTACTTGCATTTAGGTGTAGCTACTTTCTGTACACAATCATTTAGTTCTTTTTAGTAGTTACACAATCATTTAGGTGTAGTCACTAAGTTAGATTTACTTAAATTCACACAGGGCCTGCTTAAAGCCATAAACAAAGTCTTTCCCAATTGTCCACAAAGGTTTTGCCTCAGACACATTTACCAGAACTTTCAAAATGCTGGGTTCAGAGGGCCAGAATTGAAGAAATACATGGATGAAGCAAGTTACTCATACACTGAACATGGTTATAATGTTGCAATGGATGAGTTGAAGAGAGAGTGTGAGGCAGCATGGGCTTGGCTTAGTAAAATCCCAAAGCACACTTGGGCCAGACATGCCATGGACACAAATTGCAAAACAGACTTAGTAGTTAACAACTTAAGTGAGGTTTTCAACAAGTGGGTTCTAGATGTTAGGGCTAAGCCAATAAGGACCATGGTTGATGGAATTAGAACAAAATTAATGGTCAAGTTTAATACAAATAGAACCAAGACTCAAACTGTCAGATGGGAGATTTGTCCAACATATACAGAGAAATTGGATGAAGCAAAGAAGTGGTCTAGAAACTACCAATCATTGATGGCTGGCCCCAACCTTTTCCAAGTTACTAGTGAGGAGAGAACATATGCTGTCAACCTAGAAAATATGACTTGTGGTTGTAAGAAGTGGGATATGACAACAGTTCCTTGCAATCATGTTGTTTCTGCTATACACAAGGCTAAGCTTCAGCCAGAGGACTTTGTTCATGATTTCTTCAAACAATCTATGTACCTGGCAGCTTACAGTCCTATAATATATCCTGTACCTGGCCCTGACATGTGGCCAAGGACAGATAGTTTGGACATTGAGGCTCCTGTTTTCAAAGAACACAAGGGCAGCACACAGACTAAGAGGAGAAAGAGCCAATTTGAGAAGCCAGCTCCCAAAGACACTTCAAGAATGACCTCAATTACCTGCTCCAACTGTCAAAAGGTGGGCCATAGGTACACCAATTGCCATGATGCTCTAAAGCCTGCACTTGCTATGAGAAAGAACAAACATCACGTAACCACTCTGCTATGAGAAAGACTAAATTTGTTGTTACTTTATTGCTTACTAATATTAAACTACTTGTTTCATTGCAGCCAAGCACCAGCTCTTACCCACCTGATAGTAGAAGCACACCAGCACCAGCAAGGACTGCAGCCTCTGCTGCTGCCAGTCCAGCTCCAGCAAGGACTGCAGCCTCTGCTGCTGCCACTACTGGTGGATCATCAAGGAGGGCAACATCTGCTGCCAGTCCAGCTCCAGCAAGGAGGGCAACATCTGCTGCTGCTCCAGCTAGGAGGCAGCCAGCTGCTCCAGCTGCTCCCAAGGGTAAGGCAACAACCAGTAAATCTTCATCATCTGCTCCTAAGAGTAAGGCACCAGCTGCTCCCAAAGGTAAGGCACCAGCAACCAGATCTTCATCAGCTGCTGCAAAGGGACCAAGGTTAGCTTTCATGCCTCCAAGACCAAGTGATGGTTCCCAGAGAGTCAGGAAGCCCAGCAATAGAATGAAGGATTACTTGACTGCCCCTGGTGCAAAATGGTGATGATTTGGTTGTGTTGATGTTTTATCAAACTATGGCATTTTGGTTGTGTTGTGAAACTATGTTGTGTTGTTCTACTACTCCAGTTATGCTACTCTAGTGTTGATGGTGATTTGGTTGTGTTGATGTTGTATCAAACTTTGGAATTCTAGTAGTACTGTTGATGCTGTGGTACTGTTGATGCTGTGATAGTCTTGATGCTGTGATACTCTTGATGCTGTGATTGTCTTGATGCTGTGATAGTCTTGATGCTGTGATAGCCTCGACGTCGACAAAAAGCCAAAAACCCATCACTTGGCCTACTTGATGCCTCGACGTCGATAAAAAGCCAAAAACCCATCACTTGGCCTACTTGATGCCTCGACGTCGACAAAAAGCCAAAAACCCATCACTTGGCCTACTTGATGCCTCGACGTTGACAAAAAGCAAAAAACCCATCACTTGGCCTACTTGATGCCTCGACGTCGACAAAAAGCCAAAAACACATCACTTGGCCTACTTGATGCCTCAGCGTCGACAAAAAGCCAAAAACCATCACTTGGCTTACTTGATGCCTCGGCGTCGATAAAAAGCCAAAAACCCATCACTTGGCCTACTTGATGCCTCGACGTCGATAAAAAGCCAAAAACTCATCACTTGGCCTACTTGATGCCTCAGCGTCGATAAAAAGCCAAAAACAACCCTAATTGGCCCTACTTAAGATAACATTAACTAGCTCTAAATACCACAAAATTCAGCACTAGTTCAAATCCATACATAATCATAGTTCGAAATTCAGCACTAGTTCAAATACCACCACATTCAGCACTAGTTCAAATGCAAACATCTTACTTAAGCTTACATATCCATAGTTCAGGAGTACTCATAGTTAATAGAATTTAAACTACTATCATTACAACAAATGCCAAACCACACCCTACAAAAGGTCAACAAATGCCAAATGATATTGCCCATTCTTCTCTTGCACTGCTTATCCATTTATGATCGCCTTGATCCCCTCCAGCTTCACATTGCTCTCTTCAACTGTCTTCTTGAGCTCATCAATGTGGATCTGTAAATTCTTCTTCTCTTCAGCTAGCTTCAACTTCATGTTCCTAATGACAGTACCTTGAGCATTTGCTATGTTCTTCAAAGTGTCATACTTCTTCTGCAACTTGGTTGTTTCAACATCTTTCCTTTCTATCACTGCCCTCTGCTCCTGGGCATCCATAAGTGCATTGACATCTTCAACCAACTTCTCATAGCTGGCCTGGAGTTTCTTCTTATCTTGTGTGAGGTCATGAATAGTAAATGAATGCATCATACATTCCTCATTCCTGTCAATCTTACTCTGTTCATACATAGATCACAACTTGGACAGTGCATTCTGAAGGGTATTGGGCCAAGATGGATCAATCCATTCTACTAGTCCACAGTTTTTACCTTCCTGGAAAAAGAGTATTAACAAAATGAATTATATAACAGTGACTTGCTTACAATGATAGGCTAGATTACTTTATACTAAAATTCAGATCATGCTCTAAAGTAAACAACTACTAAGTAAACAATGCTGGTGTGCTAACCCATGAATATTCTGTCCTAAAATAAGCTAACATGACAGAGTTAAAAAATGACCTAACTAAACAATATTGCCAGATCCAAACTAAAAAATGCTGGTCTGCCAACCCATGCATCTACTCTCTTGAAATACCTTCTCTGCACAACAAAGAAACCTCCTGCCAGTGTGAATCCCTTCGAAAGCAACACGCCTTTCTGCTGCCTTCCCGCGTCCATGGCACAAAACATGAATATCTGTCTCAGGGCCCTCGAAATCTGAGTCTTCGGTGCTAGCAGGAACCTGGAGTGCAAAGGAATGACAGAGATTTGGTCCAATGATTGAAAAGAAGCTCATTCCAGAAATCCCCAAATATCAAACCCTAACCCTAACTCTGAGAACTAACCTTAATGGTGCCGTCGTCGGAATCTGAGCTCATGTACTGCCTGGTGTGCTCGCTGCTATCCTACCCATCACTCCGCGACACCATGGCGCTGCGGCAGCGGCGCGGCGCGGCGGCGATGGGTGTGGCGACCAAGAACAGAGCGAGAAGAGTGCGAGAGCGAGAAGAGAGCGAGCGAGCAGAGTGTAGAAAGAGTACGGTTGGCGCTTTTGACTGCTAGGACCTAACGCCGTCCGCCGGCTGCGGGACGGCCTGGAGTGCCACGTACGCGAAAAACGGGCCCCACCTGTCATAAACTCACTTAACTCAGCCCGATCCGCTGATCAGTGGTTTCTGCAAAATAATTACGCTAGACGTGGTGCTTTCTGCAATGATTCTGTACCCTAGTGTTTTTCGCAAAGCTAGCCCTCAATCAGTGGTTTCTGCAAAAAAAAATACTTCATCTTGGCTGCACACGGATATAAGCGGAACATGCCGACACTTTGGCCTGCATGGCTAAATCTGACGTACGTGAAGAATATCCGATTTAGATGACATAATACTTTCTTGTAAAAAGTAACATCATTTTTTTTCAAAAGGCCTAAAGCTATATCGCGTGCAGCAATAAGTAACCCCACCTGGATTTATGCTGAACCTGTCTTGTGCCTAATTGCAGAAGGAGGAGGAGAAGAAGGAGAAGGAGAAGGAGAAGGAGAAGAAGAAGAAGAAGAAGGAGAAGGACCCTGGCAGCCTAGCTACGCCCTTGGGTGTGGTATATGCATTTTTTCTGTTAGCTAAATGTGTCATAAGTATTGAGCAAGTCATTCAAAACCGTCTTACCATATCTTTTATCCACTGAAAAAATAGTGCACTATAGCATTGCTAATAGCACGCTTTAGTGTGTACAGGATTATCTCCTAAATAAATCGGTGTACAATGTCTCGCTAATAGCATGTTAAACCACGCTAATAGCGTAATTTGAGGGGCAGCGTTATTTTGTATGGCGCACTATTTTTTCCCTTGCTTTTATCATGCGAGAGTATACACTGCGGAATCATGTGATTGCTGAAATCTGAGATGGGCTCTAGGCCCATATTGCAATTTCTGAAAAATCTCTAAGGGCCCATGTGGGTTATATGGCACTAGGTGTGGTGGGAAGTTTAGTCCCACCTTGGAAGTGGAAGGAGAGTTGGAGTGGTTTATAAGGGACTCTCTCCCGCATGCTATTGGAGCTTGAGAAGAGATGAGGCCCTCGCGCACTCCTCCTCCTCCGCTCGCCTCGCCACGCCACGCCACGCCACGCGTCGTCACGATGCGCCGCGGGTTGCGGGATTGAGCCGAGCCGAGCCGAGCTCACTCCTATGCGCTTCTTTTTGCCGGTCAGGAACGGAGAGTCTTTGACAGGTGGGGCCACGATCTGAGACGTCGGATCGTGGGCTACCGACTTGGACGTGGGTTCAGCCCACGTCTCTCCACGCGCGGCCGCACATATATATGTGGGGCGCTGCCAACCCTAGCCGTCACGAAACAGAACGCATCTCCGCCTCCACGCCCACGTCGTTCCTCTGCTGCTGCTGCCGCCGGCGACTCCGTCCCGTTCACCGCGTACACGGTTGACGGGAGAGCAGGCCTCCGAAACCACGCCTCTCCGGATCCTGTACGGGGAGAGGGGCGATTAGGTTTTTGGGTAGCGACTACGCGACTGCTCGCTTCTGTTCATCTACGTCCGCATCACCTTCATCATCACCATGTCGACCGACACCGACCGTGCCGCCGCTGAGAAAGCCGAGGCCGACAAGAAGGCCGCCGAGGATGCCGCGGCTGCTGTCACCGCCACCGCCACCGCGTGGCCGATTGGAGGGTATACATCGCTTATCCCTCTCGTGTTTCTTTCTGTTGTAGCAGTACTAGCGGTATGCGTAGATGTCTCTACTATATGCGTAGTACATGCTCTGTTAGATCATAATCAGTATGTTATCAATGCTGTCCATGTCATGCTCATGATTTATTCATGGATTAATTTAATCGAAAAACTGCCTATTTTCTCATCAATCCAAAAACCTAATATCTGTAGGAGTTTTTCGAATTCTGGTTTTGCTGCTGCACTGAAACCGTCCCCGTTTACGGGGACGCACTTTAAGCGTTGGCAGACTAAAACCACCTTATGGCTCACGGCCATGAACGTGTTCTGGGTCGCCGGTGTGACTCCTACAGGAACGATCGCTCCTGAACAGGAGAAGGCGTTTAAGGAGGCCACCGTGGTGTTCCTCGGGGCAGTTCTGAGCGTGATTGGAGATAAGCTGGTTGATGCATATTTACATATGCGGTCTGCCAAGGACTTGTGGGAGGCGCTCGAATCTAAGTCCGGGGCTGCCGATGCAGGGAGCGAGATGTATATTATAGAGCAGTTCCACGATTACAAGATGGTTGAAAACCGCCCTGTATTGGAGCAGGCTCATGAGATAATATGCATTGTTAAGGAGCTTGAGCTTCTTAAGTGCGAGTTACCGGGCAAATTTGTCGCGGGCTGCATAATCGCTAAGCTCCCCAATTCCTGGAGGAACTTTGCCACCACTCTGAAACATCAGAGGCATGAATTCTCTGTGGAGGATGTCATTGGCCATCTGAGTGTTGAGCAGAACTCAAGGGCAAAGGACTCGCACGGAAAAGGGGTCGAAGGAACTTCTGTGGCCAATATGGTGCATCAGAAGAACTCCAATTCTCACAAGCCCAGGGGAAAGAACGGTGTCCAACAGACTGCCGACATTAAGAAGAAGGGTAAGAAGACCTTCAAGAAGAACAAGAAGGATGAGGGCTGCTTTACTTGTGGTTCGGCTGAACATTGGGCCAACAAGTGCCCAAACAAGTTTAAGAAGTCAGGATAGGACTCCAAGTCTGTCAACATGATTGTGAGCAACAATGAGAATGGTGCATCTGGGTACGGTAATTTATTTACTGTTTTTTCAGTGTTTCAGCCTACCGATTGGTGGGTGGATACAGGTGCAGGTGTTCATGTGTGTGCTGACATTTCATTGTTCTCTTCTTACCAGGTCACAGGCCACGGGTCCGTATTGATGGGGAATGGCGCGAGTGCTTCTGTTCATGGTGTTGGCACGGTCGATCTGAAGTTTACTTCGGGAAGGATCGTGCAGCTGAAGAACGTGCAGCATGTCCCCGCCATCAAGAAGAACCTCGTTAGTGGCTCCCTTCTATGTAGAGAAGGGTTTAAGTTGGTATTCGAGTCTAATAAATTAGTTGTTACTAAGTATGGACTATTTGTTGGAAAAGGTTATGAGAGCGGAGGGATGTTCCGCCTTTCCCTCGCAGATTTCTGTAATAAAGTCGTGAACCATATTCATTCGAGTATTAATGAATCTGAGGTTTGGCACTCACGTCTTTGTCACATAAGTTTCGGTGTTATGACGCGGCTAGCCAAGTTGGATTTAATCCCGAGTTTCACTTTAGCCAAAGGTTCTAAGTGCCTTTCATGTGTGCAAGCTAAGCAACCTCGCAAGCCTCATAAGGCCGCGGAGGAGAGACACCTGGCACCATTAGAACTCATACATTCTGATCTTTGTGAGATGAATGGTGTATTGACTAAAGGTGGAAAGAGATACTTCATGACATTGATAGATGATTCCACTAGATATTGCTATGTTTATCTGTTAAATACTAAGGATGAGGCTCTACACTACTTTAAAATCTATAAGGCAGAAGTTGAGAATCAACTTGAAAAGAAAATTAAACGAGTCCGGTCAGACCGTGGTGGAGAGTACTTCTCGAGTGAGTTTGACTCCTTCTGTTCGGAACATGGCATTATTCATGAGAGGACGCCTCCCTATTCACCCCAGTCAAATGGGGTTGCCGAGCGGAAAAACCGTACTCTAACTGATTTGGTTAACGCCATGTTAGATACATCGGGTTTATCCAAGGCATGGTGGGGGGAGGCTATATTGACGGCATCTCATGTCCTGAATAAAGTTCCAACAAAGGATAATGAGATCACTCCCTATGAGAAATGGGCAAAGAAAAGGACGACACTCTCGTACTTGCGCACTTGGGGCTGTTTGGCGAAGGTCAACGTGCCGATCCCCAAAAAGCGTAAGCTTGGACCCAAGACTGTGGACTGCGTTAATTTGGGCTACACTAAGAACAGCGTTGGCTATAGATTTCTAGTAGTGAAATCTGAGGTACCTGACCAGAAGGTCGGTACAATTATGGAGTCTAAGGATGCTACATTCTTCGAGGATATTTTTCCTATGAGAGATATGCAAAGCACTTCTAGACAGGAATCTGAGGAGACTCCTGAACCTGCCATCCCTATGGAATATTATGAACAAACACATGATGAAAATCCTGAGGAGGATGACGAGGAAACCCTTGGTAGGGGCAAGAGACAAAGGACTGCAAAGACCTTTGGTGATGATTTCTTCGTGTACCTCGTGGATGATACTCCAACTTCTATTTCAGAAGCGTATGCCTCTCCAGAAGCTGACTACTGGAAGGATGCGGTCCGTAGCGAGATGGATTCCATCATGGCTAACGGGACATGGGAGATCACCGACCGTCCCTATGGTTGCAAACCACTGGGATGTAAGTGGGTGTTCAAGAAAAAGCTTAGGCCCGATGGTACGATTGAAAAGTACAAGGCTAGACTTGTGGCCAAGGGCTATGACCAGAAAGAAGAGGAAGATTTCTTCGATACTTATTCACCTGTGGCTAGACTGACCACCATTCGAGTATTACTCTCGTTGGCGGCCTCACATGGTCTTCTCGTCCATCAAATGGATGTCAAGACGGCTTTTCTGAATGGAGAGCTAAATGAGGAAATCTACATGCAACAGCCAGATGGCTTTGTGATAGATGGTCAGGAAAGAAAGGTGTGTAGGTTGCTGAAATCTCTATATGGCCTAAAGCAAGCACCTAAGCATTGGCATGATAAGTTTAATACAACTCTGACATCTGTTGGCTTCGTTGTTAATGAAGCTGACAAATGTGTATACTATCGCCATGGTGGGGGCGAAGGAGTTATACTGTGCTTGTATGTTGATGACATACTGATATTCGGAACCAACCTCAAAGTCATTGAGGAGGTTAAGTCCTTTCTGTCTCAGAACTTTGAGATGAAGGATCTTGGTGTGGCTGATGTTATCTTGAATATCAAGCTACTGAGAGATAATGAGGGTGGGATCACACTTCTCCAATCCCATTATGTTGAGAAGGTGTTGAGTCGCTTTGGATATTCGGACTGCACACCATCTCAAACACCATATGATCCTAGCGTGTTGATTCGAAAGTCCAAAGGCATGGCTAAAGATCAATTGAGATACTCTCAAATCATTGGTTCACTGATGTACCTAGCGAGCGCAACGAGGCCTGACATCGCGTTTGCTGTGAGCAAACTGAGCCGGTTTGTTTCCAAACCGGGTGATGTACATTGGCATGCTGTAGAAAGAGTTATGCGCTATCTCAAAGGTACTATGAATTATGGACTTCACTATACCGGAGACCCGTCGGTACTTGAAGGGTATAGTGATGCGAATTGGATCTCTGATGCTGATGAGATGAAGGCCACAACTGGGTATATGTTTACTCTTGGAGGTGGCGCTGTTTCTTGGAAGTCTTGCAAGCAAACGATCTTAACGAGATCGACAATGGAAGCAGAATTAACAGCATTAGACACTTCTGGTGTTGAAGCAGGATGGCTTCGAGATCTTTTGATGGACTTGCCACTGGTTGATAAACCGGTTCCGGCTATCCTTATGAACTGTGATAATCAGACTGTCATCACCAAGGTGAAGAGTTCAAAGGACAACATGAAGTCCAACAAAC
Source organism: Triticum timopheevii (assembly GCA_963921465.1). NCBI lineage: Eukaryota > Viridiplantae > Streptophyta > Magnoliopsida > Poales > Poaceae > Triticum > Triticum timopheevii. The sequence goes on along the minus strand of OY997270.1, from coordinate 16,485,483 downwards.
ACATAAGAATGAGATTAAAGGCTGTCAGAAAATTAAGAAACTCCGGAGTGATAGCGTTGGACTATGTCCATACGGCTAAGAATCTGGCAGATCCCTTTACGAAAGGGCTATCACGTGTAGTGATAGATAGTGCATCGAGGGAGATGGGTATGAGACCCACATGAGTTACCATGGTGGTAACCCAACCTATGTGATCGGAGATCCCGTGAAGTAGGACCTGGGGAAACAAGCCAGTGGTGAACTGAGGAGAGTAACTTTACTAACCCACTCCGTTGGAGATGCAATACTCTCGGAAACTGTATGAAAGGATGACTACTGTCTTAATGTGTTCCAAGGCTTATATGTATAAGCAAGATGCTATCCTACAGAGCGATCTTTGGAGGAACACACCTATGTGAGCCCGACTGCTAGTCACAGTCTATGAGATTGGGGTGATCTCTAGTAAACTCATGAATAGGCCAGGAGTGTGACTTATATGCTCCACCCGAGGGGTCAGCCTTCGGCAGCCCAGTACTAGTAAGACATGTGGTGAAACTTCTTTACGCCAAACTGACAATTCAAGGCATAGTCCATTGTTCAGTTGTGAAGGAATGTAGCTACTTGCTCTAGGTGAAGCTCAACCTTAACAGGTCTTCACTGAAACACTAGTATATCAAAACAGTATTTGGAACAGAGGACACTATGGGCCCTCGAGATCTGGTGGGGGATTGCTGAAATCTGAGATGGGCTCTAGGCCCATATTGCAATTTCTGAAAAATCTCTAAGGGCCCATGTGGGTTATATGGCACTAGGTGTGGTGGGAAGTTTAGTCCCACCTTGGAAGTGGAAGGAGAGTTGGAGTGGTTTATAAGGGACTCTCTCCCTCATGCTATTGGAGCTTGAGAAGAGATGAGGCCCTCGCGCACTCCTCCTCCTCCGCTCGCCTCGCCACGCCACGCCACGCCTCGTCACGACGCGCCGCGGGTTGCGGGATTGAGCCGAGCCGAGCTCACTCCTATGCGCTTCTTTTTGCCGGTCAGGAACGGAGAGTCTTTGACAGGTGGGGCCACGATCTGAGACGTCGGATCGTGGGCTACCGACTTGGACGTGGGTTCAGCCCACGTCTCTCCACGCGCGGCCGCACATATATATGTGGGGCGCTGCCAACCCTAGCCGTCACGAAACAGAACGCATCTCCGCCTCCACGCCCACGTCGTTCCTCTGCTGCTGCTGCCGCCGGCGACTCCGTCCCGTTCACCGCATACACGGTTGACGGGAGAGCAGGCCTCCGAAACCACGCCTCTCCGGATCCTGTACGGGGAGAGGGGCGATTAGGTTTTTGGGTAGCGACTACGCGACTGCTCGCTTCTGTTCATCTACGTCCGCATCACCTTCATCATCACCATGTCGACCGACACCGACCGTGCCGCCGCTGAGAAAGCCGAGGCCGACAAGAAGGCCGCCGAGGATGCCGCGGCTGCTGTCACCGCCACCACCACCGCGTGGCCGATTGGAGGGTATACATCGCTTATCCCTCTCGTGTTTCTTTCTGTTGTAGCAGTACTAGCGGTATGCGTAGATGTCTCTACTATATGCGTAGTACATGCTCTGTTAGATCATAATCAGTATGTTATCAATGCTGTCCATGTCATGCTCATGATTTATTCATGGATTAATTTAATCAAAAAACTGCCTATTTTCTCATCAGTGATCACTCTATTTCCATGTTCCGTTTCCTCTTACAAAATGAGAAGAAAAAAAATACACTGAACCTTTCATGAAATGAGGTTCGCATGAGGAACAAAAGGAATTCCATGATGCCCAACTTATAAATACCCCTGTTCAGGTGTAGCTTGTTCAAGACTTATTCACAGATGCCATATCAATCAACCGAGTACTATGAAATATTGGAGAAAAACAAGAGATGAGGAGCCGGTGTTCGTAGCCACGCTTGATCCTGTCCTCACAAGTCGCTCGATCTAGTCGAGAGGAGGTTGTTTTGTTCGTCATCGATCACATCCTTCACCTCGCTCAAAACCTATCCTGGCGGCCAGCAGGAGCGCAAGGGCCCGACATCCAGAAGGAGTGGTGTGCGGGCCCTGGCAGTAGCAGCCATGCACTCGGAGCGGACGCGGCAGCAGCGGCGACCCTCACCAGGGAGCAAGCCTTGGCCTCGGCGGGTGATACGGCAGAGTTTTAGTGTTCAGAGAAAGGGCTAGCAAAGAAAAATGATATTTTTTTGAATTTTAGTGAGAATGCCTTGAAACTGTACAATGACATTGTCATATAATCAGTTACATATTTGACAAGATACTTTGAGGTAGTTAGCTTCAATCTAAGTACCCATGAAAGTGATAACGTTATGGGAGTCTGCTCACCAAAATAAGGGCCCTGTTTGGATCATGGGGTTAGAGCTAGTTTGGGTTAGTTGGGGCTCAAAAGTATCCAAACAGGGAGGGTTAGAGTGGGTTAGTTTCATCTAACCCAACTATCCCGATGGAGAGGTGCTTATTTGGGTTAGAGTGGGCTAGAAAATAACTCTAACTCTAACTGTGTTAGAGTATCCAAACAGGGCCAAGGACATGACACTACAAGATCTTCTAGAAACCATTAAATTAAATCTTCATTCAGGTATGTTCTTAGGTTGTTTCTATTTAAATATTTTTTGCAGTTCCATTTTATATGGTTGTTATGTTTAGGATTATAGTACAAAAGTAGGACTTGTGTGCATTTTAGTGTATATGAATTACTTTAGTTTTGCATCGAATATTTTTATGCTTTTGGATGGTCCCACCCCAAAAATGTTCCGTCCTAAAGTAAGTATGCATGACAAGAGTGGCTTGCGAAGTACCATGTGGGTAAACAACATGGTTCGCATTCAGATATACAACAATGCAAATATTGTTGTTTTCACTAAGCGCTAGAGTCGTAGAGCTTCAAGGTTGACGACTGAAAACATATTTTTCTTAATGAGACATAAGGCGTGCAAATATGGTGTTTGATCCCTATGGACTGGGACAACGACCTCATGAGCATCAAACCACATGTTTAAGGTGGGACCTTAAACATCATGCATATGGATGGGCAATGACTTCTTTTTTAAACACAGATAGACGCGGATGCTCATACATTCATCCCTATGAAAGCATATGCATGCACATCCTTCCCCTACGAGCACCTCCGAGACACTGAGACGGCACATCATCTTGAAAGTGACGAAGTCGCCACAGACGCCATCGTAGTCAAATGGAACATCTTCACATCTTCTCTCACTATACGCACATCTCTGAAAGGATTGAAATAAATCCAGAAAAATACAACCACCAATGACAAGTCTAGAACTTGAACCCTAGTGGGTTGGTTCGACCACAAGGAACCTATATATCTCGCTACGCTCAGCTCACGGTAGATAATGACTTGACAGTTTAGGCTGGTGACTTTGCTCCATGTTTCCTAGTGTAGTTGGGCTAATCCTGTGCGTCAATATGATGTTATTTTTAGGAAGAGGATTTGGAGCACTTGGGTGCTCCACCCCCTATATGAGTATTAAATTCAAAAACAAACCTGGGAAATTTGAAAAAATCTAGAATTTTGGGATATCAAACCTAGGTGCCCAATGTACTTCCGTGTGAACTTTCATGAAAAGATACCCAAAAATGTATTGACGGTGAAAAAGACAAAAAAAATCCCATGTATAAAAAAGTTGGTTTGATATATTTTAGTTCCAACTGTATTTTCTTCACCACTGACGTTTCCTGATAGTTTACTTTTTGAAGAAAACTTCACTCGGGATTAAATTGGGCACGCAAGTTTGATACCCCCAAGTCCATGTTGGAAATATTAGCACTTTATTAATTAATCTAATCCACGAGTAAACAGTAAGCATGGTAACCACAGTATGCATCTCATACCGATACCTAAGCATGTGAGCAGATACAATACATGGAATCAAAACATATATGAATACATCATATACGGCTAGCACATGAACGAGTAAATGAGGGATGAACAGATCCTACCCTCCCATTGGCCAGGCCAATGCGGTGGCGGCAGCTGCAGCCTCGGCGTCGTCTGTGGCCTTCTTCTTGGAAGCGGCATTGTAAACCATGGTGTCGATGCAGGGGAAGTAGTGGAAGCAGAGGAGGGCGGAGACAGGGACGAATCGGGAGTAGTCACGCCGAGAAACTTCCCAAAAATCTTATTGTCGCTCTCCCGGGCAAGATCTCAAACGACAGGGTCCCGGAGGCACCTGCTGTCCCGGCGAACCGTGCACGCTGTTGTCAGAATGGGATCGCGAATAGCAGCACGTAGAGAGGAACAGTAGATGATGGCTAGACGAGGACCGCTGCCTGGAGATATGCGGGAATCGATTCCTTCAAAAGACCAGGGTGATCTATGACACCTTGGATGTAGTCTGGCATTGGAGCTTGGCTGCAAAAAGACACTGTCGCACGGGGAAAACTTCGAACCTAAGGTGTGGCGTAAACATAACAAGGCATTGATAAAGGACGAGAACTTAAAAAGGGATCCTCGGATGTCCGACATGGGGACTCTTTGGATACACCTCGACGATCCTCGAGATCAGAAATGAGAATATATGTTGAACCAACTTTCAAGACTAACGACCAAAGATTAATAATAGTACGGAAGAACCGAGCGTCCCCGTCTTAAAGACCGGTTCAGGGGTACTCACCATGTCTTCTCCTGGACAGGAGGGTTGGGCTGAGGACCCCCGTGCTGGTTAATTACTGGGCCTCTTCCGGCAGCCCATGATGTATACAAAGAAGATTCTGCAAGACTCGACGCACAAGATAAGGAGTCTTCTAAATCCTTGGCCTCAGATGTATTATATAAACCAAGGCTAGGCTAGTCAATAGATCGTCTCATATTCATTAAAATCTTACACAACAATCTCGCGGTAGATACATGTACTCTCAACAATACCCCATATCAATACAATCAAAATCAGGACGGAGAGAATTATCCCTATGAGAGAGCCCGAACTGGGTAAAATCTCCGTGTTCATGTTATCATCATTCCAAGACACCTAGATGAGGAGGAGTACCTCGAGGTATGTTGGAATCGACTTCGACACCGTCTCTCTCTCTCTCTTAGTGCCTACACACACACGCATCGGGCTAGGAGGCTCTCCTGCCTCGCGGCCGACCTGACACTTAGCCTCCACTCCGGCCGGCGAGCTCCTCACCTCAGGCCACTACTCCACAACTGGACATCGACCTTTGCTCCACCTGCCGCCCCTCTGGCCACTAGAAACCCACCTTAACATGTTTAAACTTGTGCTTAAACTCCACCTAAACTTGAAGAACTTAAAAATTGCTACTTTTCTTGGTTGAGAGTCTATTCACCCCCCTCTAGACACCTCTTCTCGATCCTTTCATAATGACCTACACGTAAGCGCACATTGGGGTTCAGTAACTGTCGTGGAATTGTCACGTCAGATGTCCTTAGTGTGAGGACTTAGTCGCGAGGCCAACACATCTATGTGGTAGCTTGAGAGGGGTTGAGCGGAATCGAGAGACGCAACACAAGACAGGGGTTTAGACAGCTTCGGGCCCCGGGAAACATCATCCGGTAACAACCCTACATGCTGTTTGAGGCTAGATCTCATTATCATCACGAGGGAGTCACCGTAAACTGACTCTCCTCTAGTTGTGTCTAGCCCTAGAGATTGTTTCTTGCCCCTCTTTGAGGAGCCCTGCCCCTCCTTATATATGTTGAAGGGGCGGGTTACATTACTAGTCCTAGTAGGATTAGGATTACTATATTACAAGTGGAGTCCTAGTCTTGCTTCCTTTGTAGGAAAATATTCCTTGTGCTTTCCTCATAAACCGGCCCACCATAGCGTGATCCGGCCTTCCATAAACTGCTCGTTGGGACACCGGGTCTTGTCGCTCCTCTGACCTGCCTACCGGATCACCAATGAATCGTAAACCGCCAGGTCCAAGTGGGTCGCCAGTGAATCGCCGAACTCTAGCCGGGTCATACATCCGATGGTTTATACCGCGGGGTATATCCCCGACATTAGCCCCCAGTTTAATTTGTATTCATCCATGTTAAACTGATCTGCAACATAAACACAAGAACAAATTTGTCGGGTTGTGCTCCAGTTTAAATATTCTTGTAAACCGGTACTTGATCATCCTTAAATCTTTGTCATTTCTTCCTTCTAAAAAATCAGAGTCAATAGACCAGTTTCATAATCAATTTGCTTGGAGAAGATATTTTGTAAATAAAAAATCCATTTGAATTGGCCTTCAATGCTCTAACTTAACAAAAATATTAGTCTCTGAAATATTCAACTGATATCCAGCCGGCTTGAAGATGTAAAACTTGCCGGTTTATGATTACCACCATTGTCGGGTTACAAAAACTGATAATTTTGGGTCATGATTGTTGCCAACGCTGGTTCATGATTACTGATGACGCCGGGTTATGATTGTTGCAGACACCGGGTCAATCTGGTTTATTCAAAACTGAGAATTTGAAGATTTTTCTCCCTTATATCCATATTACGTGTAGCCCCCTAGTCTTGAGCAGAACAAAGTGATGGCTTAAGACTTGCTTCAATATAAATACTACCACTTAAGAAGAAATCCATGTTGTTCATCCCAGTCACTTAGTAAAAACTGAATACTCCATATTATGTAGCCCCCAAGTGCTGGGTTGTCATTGTTGGGGAACGTAGCAGAAATTCAAAATTTTCCTACGTGTCACCAAGATCTATCTATGGATAAACCAGCAACGAGGGTAAGGAGAGTGCATCTACATACCCTTGTAGATCTCTAAGCGGAAGCGTTCAAGTGAACGGGGTTGAAGGAGTCGTACTCGTCGTGATCCAAATCACCGAAGATCCTAGTGCCGAACGGACGGCACCTCCGCGTTCAACACACGTACAGCCCGGTGACGTCTCCCATGCCTTGATCCAGCAAGGAGAGAGGGAGAGGTTGAGGAAGACTCCATCCAGCAGCAGCACAACGGCGTGGTGGTGATGGAGGAGCGTGGCAATCCAGCAGGGCTTCGCCAAGCACTACGAGAGAGGAGGAGTACTTGGGAGAGGGGGAGGGCTGCGCCAGAACTTGTGGTGTGGCTGCCCTCCCACCCCCCACATATATATAGGGGCAAGGGAGAGGGGGGCCGGCCCCCTCAGATCCAATCTGAGGAGGGGGCGGCGGCCAAGGGGGGGAGGAGTGCCTCCCAAGTCAAGTGGAGGCCCTCCCCCTTAGGGTTTTCCCCTTCCCATGCGCATGGGCCTTGGGGGGGCTGGTGCCCCTGGCCCATTAAGGCTAGGGCGCCCCCTTACATCCCATGCTGCTGTATTGGACGTGGTGGAACAATTTCTAGACTTCCGGACCCCTCCGGAATCCTCCGGAACCTTCTGGAAGCTTCCCGGTACAATACCGGAAAAACCCGAACTTTTCCCGGAACCCGAACAACAACTTTCCATATATAAATCTTTACCTCCGGACCATTCCGGAACTCCTCGTGATGTCCGGGATCTCATCCGGGACTCCGAACAACATTCGGTAACCACATACAAACTTCCTTTATAACCCTAGCGTCATCGAACCTTAAGTGTGTAGACCCTACGGGTTCGGGAACCATGCAGACATGACCGAGACGTTCTCCGGTCAATAACCAACAGCGGGATCTGGATACCCATGTTGGCTCCCACATGTTCCACGATGATCTCATCGGATGAACCACGATGTCAAGGACTCAATCAATCCCGTATTCAATTCCCTTGGTCTAGCGGTATTGTACTTGCCCGAGATTCGATCGTCGGTATGCCGATACCTTGTTCAATCTCGTTACCGGCAAGTCTCTTTACTCGTTCCGTAACACATCATCCTGTGATCAACCCCTTGGTCACATTGTGCACATTATGATGATGTCCTACCGAGTGGGCCGAGAGATACCTCTCCGTCAACCGGAGTGACAAATCCTAGTCTCGATTCGTGCCAACCCAACAGACACTTTCGGAGATACCTGTAGTGCACCTTTATAGCCACCCAGTTACGTTGTGACATTTGGTACACCCAAAGCATTCCTACGGTATCCGGGAGTTGCACAATCTCATGGTCTAAGGAAAAGATACTTGACATTATAAAAGCTTTAGCATACGAACTACACGATCTTTGTGCTAGGCTTAGGATCGGGTCTTGTCCATCACATCATTCTGCTAATGATGTGACCCCGTTATCAACGACATCCAATGTCCATGGTCAGGAAACTGTAACCATCTATTGATCGACGAGCTAGTCAATTAGAGGCTTACTAGGGACATGGTGTTGTCTATGTATCCACACATGTATCTGAGTTTCCTATCAATACAATTATAGCACGGATAATAAATGATTATCATGAACAAGGAAATATAATAATAACTAATTTATTATTGCCTCTAGGGCATATTTCCAACAGTCTCCCACTTGCACTAGAGTCAATAATCTAGTTCACATCGCCATGTGATTAACACTCACAGGTCACATCACCATGTGACCAACATCCAAAGAGTTTACTAGTGTCACTAAACTAGTTCACATCATCATGTGATTAAGACTCAATGAGTTCTGGGGTTTGATCATGTTTTGCTTGCGAGAGAGGTTTTAGTCAACGGGTCTGCAACATTCAGATCCGTATGTACTTCGCAATTCTCTATGTCATATTGTAAATGCTGCTTCCACGCTCCACTTGGAGCTATTCCAAATGGTTGTTCCACTATACATATCTGGTTTGCTACTCAGAGTCACTCAGATAGGTGTTAAAGCTTGCATCGACGTAACCCTTTACATCGAACTCTTTATCACCTCCATAATCGAGAAACATATCCTTATTCCTCTAAGGATAATTTTGACCGCTATCTGGTGATCCATTCCTTGATCACCTTTGTACCCTCTTGCCAGATATGTAGCAAGGCACACATCAGGTGCAGTACACAACATAGCATACTATAGAGCCTACGTCTAAAGCATAGGGGACGACCTTCGTGCTTTCTCTCTTTTCTGCCGTGGTCGAGCTTTAAGTCTTAACTTCATACCTTACATCTTAGGCAAGAACTCCTTCTTTGACTGATCCATCTTGAACACCTTCAAGATCATGTCAAGGTATATGCTCATTTGAAAGTACCATTAAGCGGTTTTTGATCTATCCTCATAGATCTTAATGCTCAATGTTCAAGTAGCTTAATCCAGTTTTCTATTGAAAAACACTTTTCAAATAATCCTATATGCTTTACAGAAAATTCTACATCATTTCTGATCAACAATATGTCAACAACATATACTCATCAGAAATTCTATAGTGCTCCCACTCACTTCTTTGGAAATACAAGTTTCTCATAAACATTGTATAAATCCAAAATCTTTGATCATCTCATCAAAGTGCATATTCCAACTCCGAGATGCTTACTCCAGTCCATGGAAGGATCGCTGGAGCTAGCATACCTTTTAGCATCCTTAGGATCGACAAAACCTTTCTGATTGTATCACATACAACCTTTCCTTACGAAAACTGGTAAGGAAACTCGTTTTGACATCCATCTGCCAGATTTCATAAATGCAGCTAACGCTAACATGATTCCGACGGACTTAAGCATCGCTATGGATGAGAAAATCTCATCGTAGTCAACTCCTTGAACTTGTGAAAAAACTCTTCGCCACAAGTCGAGCTTCATAGACGGTGACATTACCGTCCACGTCCGTCTTCTTCTTAAAGATCCATTTATCTCAATGGCTTGCCGATCACCGGACAAGTCCACCAAAGTCCATGCTTTGTTCTGATACATGGATCCTATCTCGGATTTCATGGCTTCTAACCATTTGTCAGAATTTGGGCCCACCATCGTTTCTCCATAGCTCGTAGGTTCATTGTTGTCTAGCAACATGACCTTGAAGACAGGATTACTGTACCACTCTGAAACAGTACGCATCCTTGTCACCCTACGAGGTACGGTAGTGACTTGATCCAAAACTTCATGATCACTATCATAAGCTTCTACTTCAATTGGTGTAGGCGCTACATGAACAATTTCCTGTGCCCTGTTACACACTTGTTGAAGTGACGGTTCAATAACCTCATCAAGTCTCCACCATCCTCCCACTCAATTCTTTCAAGACAATCTTTTCCTCGAGAAAGGACCCGATTCAAGAAACAATCCCTATTGCTTTCGGATCTGAATTAGGAGGTATACCCAACTGTTTTGGGTGTCCTATGAAGATGCATTTTATCCGCTTTGGGTTCGAGCTTATCAACCTGAAACTTTTTTCACATAAGCGTCGCAGCCCCAAACTTTTAAGAAACGACAACTTAGGTTTCTCCAAACCATAGTTCAAACGGTGTCGTCTCAACAGAATTACATGGTGCCCTATTAAAGTGAGTGCGGTTGTCTGTAATGCCTAACTCATGAATGATAGTGGTAATTCGATAAGAGACATCATGGTACGCACCATATCCAATAGGGTGCAACTATGATGTTCAGACACACCATCACACTATGGTGTTCCATGCGATACTAATTGTGAAACAATTTCCACGATGTCTTAATTGCGTGCCAAAGCTCGTAACTCAGATACTCATCTCTATGATCATATCATAGACATTTTATCCTCTTGTCACGATGATCTTTAACTTCACTCTGAAATTACTTGAACCATTCAATAATTAAGACTTCTGTTTCATCAAGTAAATATACTCAACATCTACTCGAATCATCTATGAAGTAAGAACATAACGATATTCACTGCATGCCTCAGCACTCATTGGACTGCACACATGAAAATGTGTTACTTCCAACAAGTTGCTATCTTGTTCCATCTTACTGAAAACGAGGCTTTTCAGTCATCTTGCCCATGTGGTATGATTTGCATATCTCAAGTGATTCAAAATCAAGTGAGTCCAAACGATCCATCTGCATGGAGTTTCTTCATGCGTATACACCAACAGACATGGTTCGCATGTCTCAAACTTTTCAAAATCGAGTGAGTCCAAAGATCCATCAACAGGAGCTTCTTCATGCGATTTATACCAATATGACTTACATGGCAGTGCCACAAGTAAGTGGTACTATCATTACTATCTTATATCTTTTGGCATGAAAATGTGTATCACTACGATCGAGATTCAATAAACCATTCCTTTAGGTGCAAGACCATTGAAGGTATTATTCGAATAAATAGAGTAACCATTATTCTTCTTAAATGAATAACCGTATTGCAATAGACATAATCCAATCATGTCTATGCTCAACGCAAACACCAAATGACAATTATTCAGGTTTAATACTAATCTTGATGGTAGAGGGAGCGTGCGATGTTTGATCACATCAAACTTGGAAACACTTCCAACACATATCGTCAGCTCACCTTTAGCTAGTCTCCGTTTATTCCGTAGCTCTTTTATTTTGAGTTACTAACACTTAGTAACCGAACCGGTATCTAATACCCTGGTGGGGGGTACTAGTAAAGTACACATTAACATAATGTATATCCAATATACTTCTATCGACCTTGCCAGCCTTCTTATCTACCAAGTATCTAGGATAATCCTGCTCCAGTGGCTGTTCCCCTTATTACAGAAGCACTTAGTCTCGGGTTTAGGTTCAACCTTGGGGTTCTTCACTAGAGTAGCAGCTGATTTGCCGTTTCATGAAGTATCCCTACTTGCCCTTGCCCTTCTTGAAACTAGTGGTTTCACCAACCATCAACAATTGATGCTCCTTCTTGATTTCTACTTTTGCGGTGTCAAACATCATGAATACCTGAAGGATCATCATATCTATCCCTGATATGTTATAGTTCATCATGAAGCTCTAGCAGCTTGGTGGCAATGACTTTGGAGAAACATCACTATCTCATCTGGAAGATCAACTCCCACTCGATTCAAGTGATTGTTGCACTCAGACAATCTGAGCACAAGCTCAACGATTGAGCTTTTCTCCCTTAGTTTGCAAGCTAAGAAAATCGTCGGAGGTCTCATACCTCTTGACGTGGGCACGAGCCTGGAATCCCAATTTCAGCCCTTGAAACATCTCATATGTTCCGCGATGTTTCGAAAACGTCTTTGGTGCCTCAACTCTAAACCGTTTAACTGAACTATCATGTAGTTATCAAAATGTGTATGTCCGATGTTCGCAACATCCACAGACGACATTTGGGGTTCTGCACACTGAGCAGTGCATTAAGGACATAAGCTTTCTACTGATCGCATAATCGCTACTGTCAACTTTCAACTATATTTTCTCTAGGAACATATCTAAACAGTGGAACGAAAGCGCGAGCTTACGACATAATTTGCAAAGATCTTTTGACTATGTTCAGGATAATTAAGTTCATCTTATGAACTCCCACTCAGATAGACATCCCTGTAGTTATCTAAGTGATTACATGATCCGAGTCAACTAGGCCGTGTCCGATCATCACGTGAGACGGACTAGTCATCATCGGTGAACACCTTCATGTTGATCGTATCCACCATACGACTCATGCTCGACCTTTCGGTCTCTTGTGTTCTGAGGCCATGTCTGTACATGCTAGGCTCGTCAAGTCAACCTAAGTGTTTCGCGTGTGTAAATCTGGCTTACACCCGTTGTATGTGAACGTAAGAATCTATCACACCCGATCATCACGTGGTGCTTCGAAACGACGAACTTTCGCAACGGTGCACAGTTAGGGGGAACACTTTCTTGAAATTTTAATGAGGGATCATCTTATTTACTACCGTCGTTCTAAGCAAATAAGGTGCATAAACATGAAAAACATCACATGCAATCAAATAGTGACATGATATGGCCAATATCATTTTGCTCCTTTTGATCTCCATCTTCGGGGCTCCATGATCATCATCGTCACCGGCCTGACACCATGATCTCCATCATCATGATCTCCATCATCGTGTCTCCATGAAGTTGTCTCGCCAACTTATTACTTCTACTACTATGGCTACTGGTTAGCAATAAAGTAAAGTAATTACATGGCATTGTTTAATGACACGCAGGTCATACAATAAATAAAGACAACTCCTATGGCTCCTGCCGGTTGTCATACTCATCGACATGCAAGTCGTGATTCCTATTACAAGAACATGATCAATCTCATACATCACATATCATTCATCACATTCTTCTTGGCCATATCACATCACATAGCATACCCTGCAAAAACAAGTTAGACGTCCTCTAATTGTTGTTTGCATGTTTTACGTGGCTGCTATGGGTTTCTAGCAAGAACGTTTCTTACCTACGCAAAAACCACAACGTGATATGTCAATTGCTATTTACCCTTCATAAGGACCCTTTTCATCGAATCCGATCCGACTAAAGTGGGAGAGACTAGCACCCGCTAGCCACCTTATGCACCAAGTGCATGTCAGTCGGTGGAACCTGTCTCACGTAAGAGTACGTGTAAGGTCGGTCCGGGCCGCTTCATCCCACAATACCGTCGAAACAAGATTGGACTAGTAACGGTAAGCATATTGAACAAAATTGACGACCACAACTACTTTGTGTTCTACTCGTGCAAAGAATCTATGCAATAGACCTAGCTCTGATACCACTATTGGGGAACGTAGCAGAAATTCAAAATTTTCCTACGTGTCAGCAAGATCTATCTATGGAGAAACCAGCAATGAGGGGAAGGAGAGTGCATCTACATACCCTTGTAGATCGCTAAGCTGAAGCGTTCAAGTGAACGGGTTTGAAGGAGTCGTACTCGTCGTGATCCAAATCACCAGAGATCCTAGTGCCGAACGGACGGCACCTCCACGTTCAACACACGTACAGCCCGGTGACGTCTTCCATGCCTTGATCCAGCAAGGAGAGAGGGAGAGGTTGAGGAAGACTCCATCCAGCAGCAGCACAATGGTGTGGTGGTGATGGAGGAGCGTGGCAATCCAGTAGGGCTTCGCCAAGCACTACGAGAGAGGAGTACTTGGGAGAGGGGGAGGGCTGCGCCAGAACTTGTGGTGCGGCTGCCCTCCCACCCCCCACATATATATAGGGGCAAGGGAGAGGGGGGCCGGCCCCCTCAGATCCAATCTGAGGAGGGGGCAGCGGCCAAGGGGGGGAGGAGTGCCTCCCAAGTCAAGTGGAGGCCCTCCCCCTTAGGGTTTTCCCCTTCCCATGCGCATGGGCCTTGGGGGGGCTGGTGCCCCTGGCCCATTAAGGCTAGGGCGCCCCTTACAGCCCATGCTGCTGTATTGGACGTGGTGGAACAATTTCCGAACTTCCGGATCCCTCCGGAATCCTCCGGAACCTTCTGGAAGCTTCCCAGTACAATACCGGAAAAACCCGAACTTTTCCCGGAACCCGAACAACAACTTTCCATATATAAATCTTTACCTCTGGACCATTCCGGAACTCCTCGTGACGTCCAGGATCTCATCCGGGACTCCAAACAACATTCGGTAACCACATACAAACTTCCTTTATAACCCTAGCGTCATCGACCCTTAAGTGTGTAGACCCTACGGGTTCGGGAACCATGCAGACATGACCGAGACGTTCTCCGGTCAATAACCAACAGTGGGATCTGGATACCCATGTTGGCTCCCACATGTTCCACGATGATCTCATCGGATGAACCACGATGTCAAGGACTCAATCAATCCCATATTCAATTCCCTTTGTCTAGCGGTATTGTACTTGCCCGAGATTCGATCGTCGGTATGCCGATACCTTGTTCAATCTTGTTACCGGCAAGTCTCTTTACTCGTTCCGTAACACATAATCCCGTGATCAACCACTTGGTCACATTGTGCGCATTATGATGATGTCCTACCGAGTGGGCCCAAAGATACCTCTCCGTCAACCGGAGTGACAAATCCCAGTCTCGATTCGTGCCAACCCAACAGACACTTTCGGAGATACCTGTAGTGCACCTTTATAGCCACCCAGTTACGTTGTAACGTTTGGTACACCCAAAGCATTCCTACGGTATCCGGGAGTTGCACAATCTCATGGTCTAAGGAAAAGATACTTGACATTAGAAAATCTTTAGCATACGAACTACACGATCTTTGTGCTAGGCTTAGGATCGGGTCTTGTCCATCACATCATTCTGCTAATGATGTGATCCCGTTATCAACGACATCCAATGTCCATGGTCAGGAAACTGTAACCATCTATTGATCAACGAGCTAGTCAATTAGAGGCTTACTAGGGACATGGTGTTGTCTATGTATCCACACATGTATCTGAGTTTCCTATCAATACAATTATAGCATGGATAATAAACGATTATCATGAACAAGGAAATATAATAATAACTAATTTATTATTGCCTCTAGGGCATATTTACAACAGTCATGCTTGCAGCAACCTGGGACTTGTAATTGTCTTATACTCATAAAAACTTCAACCAGTATAGCCCCCAAGGGCCGGGTCATTATGCAATAATGAGCAGGGACTTTATAAATATGATCATGCTTCATTGAATAATAACGTCATATGATGTAACTCCACCATGGGGCTTAAATCCACGTCCATAATGTGATGAGTCGGGTCTTCAATAAGATGAGCAAAAAATGACTTTGCATTAGCCCCCAAGTGTCATGGTGCATGCTTGCAGCGACATGAGACTTGCATATTTGATATAATCTCAACTTTGAATAAAGTAGCCCCCAAGTGCCGGGTCGTAAGCCTGCAGCGACTCAGGATTATTCCCTCCATTGTAGAATAAATCATATCCATTGATAAAATAATAGCCATTACGCTGAAGCGACTTTGAAAACCTCAATCATAATATTGGTTATTGACAACCATAATAAAAATCCAGCCATGTTGGCTATTAAAGATTTGAATAATATACCCAATGATTTATAAGCGCATAATTCCAATGGCGCAATCCAAATATATACTGGCAACTTATAGTCCAAAGCCAGGCCGGGTTAATAAACACCGGCGATTTGTAATCATGCTTTATTCAACCTGTTTCTGCATACAACAAGTTTAAAGTGTCCTGGCAGTTTACCGCCGGACGGGTCATAATACCCAATATATAACCCGGGTTTATGACCAAGGCTGCACTTAAAAATAATCAAATATGAAATATATCATACCTGTGACATTGAATCACATGTTGGTTTACCAACTTTTTGCAGTAAGGGTGGCAATCCAAATCTTGAATATGATAACTCCCCTCATATTTTGCCGGTTTGTAATAAAACTGTGCCAGGTTGTAATAAACACAGGATAATCATCCTGGCGACTTATAGTCAACGCCAGACCGGGCTAAGAAAACTCCGGTTTACAATTGAGTTTGTACTGACAACTGATAGTTGAAAGCTTGTGCCGGGTTAAGAAACGCCGGACTGATGAAATGACTTATAGTCAGGCCAGGTCAATGGACGCCGGTTTACCTTAAAACCTTATCAAAGGCGAAGAAACTTTGACAAAAAGCAAATGAAAAAACTTGTAGTGGAGGCTTTTCAAGGGCTGTCAGGCCCAAATTCGAGGCTTTTCGTGGGCTGCCAGGCCGTTGAGTTAAACCATTTGACAAAGCCTTTTAAGATGGGCCTCCAACTAACCAATCGTCATTTTAACTTTGACATGTTCAGGGTCTGTATAAGAGTAACTTGTCAAATGTTCGGCGGGTCATGCCAGGATTACCTGGATAGGAGTGGCTTACTTGATGAAGGTAGGTTAACCTGGGGTTTTAGGTGAATACACCAGGCTTCCAAGCCGTGGGTCGATACCCAATTACAAGGGTCCTTTCAAACTCTTTGTTACTTTGGTCATTATGCCGTTGGATCAGTTGTTACATTGGTTGCGATTATGATCGCATTTGTTTTCGCATTGAAATGTTTTACATAGTTTCAGTGTATGGTTTAATTAATTTAGATGCTCTGCAGAGCTTTATGTTGTTAGATGAGAACTATGTATGTACTTTGGTTTTAATGTGATGATGAACTTCTATTAATTTGGTCACTTAATTATCTATTCATGATGTTCTGTAATGATTTTTGACACACTTAATTATATATAATGCACGCAGATGAACCGGCAATGGATGTACGGTTCAAGACACACCTCCGAGTACATTAAGGGCGTGCATGATTTTCTCGAAGTGGCTGAGGCAAACAAGCAAAATGGTTTTATGTGTTGTCCATGCCCTATATGTGGGAATACGAAGTCTTACTTTGACCGGAAAATCCTCCACACCCACCTGCTTTACAAGGGTTTCATGCCACACTATAATGTTTGTACGAGGCACAGAGAAATAGGGGTTATGATGGAAGACGGCGAAGAAGAAGAGTACGATGACAACTATGTGCCCCCTGAATACGGTGATGCTACTGAAGATCAAGAGGAACCAGACGATGTGCACAATGATGCTGCAACAGGCGAAGCTGCTGAAGATCAAGAGGAACCAGACGATGTGCCCGATGATGATGATCTCCGCCGGGCCATTGTCGATGCAAGGACGCAATACGAAAGTCAAAAGGAGAAGCTGAAGTTCGATCGCATGTTAGAGGACCACAAAAAAGGGTTGTACCCCAATTGCGAAGATGGCAACACAAAGCTCGGTACCGTACTGGAATTGCTGCAGTGGAAGGCAGAGAATGCTGTGCCTGACAAAGGATTTGAGAAGCTACTGAAAATATTGAAGAAGAAGCTTCCAAAGGATAACGAATTGCCCAACAGTACATACGCAGCAAAGAAGGTCGTATGCCCTCTAGGATTGGAGGTGCAGAAGATACATGCATGCCCTAATGACTGCATCCTCTTCCGCGGTGCGTACAAGGATCTGAACGCATGCCCGGTATGCGGTGCATTACGGTATAAGATCAGACGAGATGACCCTGGTGATGTTGACAGCGAGCCCCCCAGGAAGAGGGTTCCTGCGAAGGTGATGTTGTATGCTCCTATAATACCACGTTTGAAACGTCTGTTCAGAAATGGAGAGCATGCCAAGTTGATGCGATGGCACAGTGAGGACCGTAAGAAAGACGGGAAGTTGAGAGCACCCGCTGACGGGTCGCAGTGGAGAAAAATCGAGAGAAAGTACTGGGATGAGTTTGCAAGTGAGCCAAGGAACGTATGGTTTGCTTTAAGCGCGGATGGCATTAATCCTTTCGGGGAGCAGGGCAGCAATCACAGCACCTAGCCCGTGACTCTATGTATGTATAACCTTCCTCCTTGGATGTGCATGAAGCAGAAGTTCATTATGATGCCAGTTCTCATCCAAGGCCCTAAGCAACCTGGCAACGACATTGATGTGTACCTAAGGCCATTAGTTGAAGAAATTTTACAGTTGTGGAATGGAAACGGTGTACGTACGTGGGATGAACACAAATAGGAGGAATTTAACCTAAAGGCGTTGTTGTTCGTGACCATCAATGATTGGCCCGCTCTCAGTAACCTTTCAGGACAGACAAACAAGGGATACCACGCATGCACGCACTGTTTACTTGACGCCGATAGTATATACCTGGCAAGCTGCAGGAAGAATGTGTACCTGGGTCATCGTCGATTTCTTCCGACCAACCATCAATTTTGAAAGAAAGGTAAGCATTTCAAAGGCGAGGCAGATCACCGGAAGAAGCCCGCCATGCGTACCGGTGATCACGTACTTGCTATGGTCAATGATTTACACGTAATCTTTGGAATGGGTCCCGGCGCACTAGCTGTTCCGAGTGACGCTGGGGGACACACACCCATGTGGAAGAAGAAATCTATATTTTGGGACCTACCCTACTGGAAAGACCTAGAGGTCCGCTCTTCGATCGACGTGATGCACGTGAGGAAGAACCTTTGCGTGAATCTGCTAGGCTTCTTGGGTGTGTATGGGAAGACAAAAGATACAGCTGAGGCACGAGAGGACCTACAACGTTTGCACGAAAAAGACGGCATGCCTCCAAAGAAGCATGAAGGTCCTGCCAGCTATGCTCTTACCAAAGAAGAGAAGGAAATCTTATTTGCATGCCTGCTTAGTATGAAGGTCCCGACTGGCTTCTCGTCTAATATAAAAGGAATAATAAATATGGCAGACAAAAAGTTTCAGAACCTAAAGTCTCATGACTGCCACGTGATTATGACGCAACTGTTTCCCGTTGCATTGAGGGGGCTTCTACCGGAAAACATCCGATTAGCCATTGTGAAGCTATGTGCATTCCTCAATGCAATCTCTCAGAAGGTGATCGATCCAGAAATCATACCAAGGCTAAGGAGTGATGTGGTGCAATGTCTTGTCACTTTCGAGCTGGTGTTCCCACCATCCTTCTTCAATATCATGACGCACGTCCTAGTTCATCTAGTTGACGAGATTGTCATTCTGGGCCCCGTATGTCTACACAATATGTACCCCTTTGAGAGGTTCATGGGAGTCCTAAAGAAATATGTCCGTAACCGCGCTAGGCCAGAAGGAAGCATCTCCATGGGCCATCAAACAGAGGATGTCATCGGGTTTTGTGTTGACTTCATTCCTGGCCTTAAGAAGATAGGTCTCCCTAAATCGCGGTATGACGGGAGACTGACTGGAAAAGGCACGCTTGGAAGGGACTCAATAATATGCAGGGACGGATATTCTTGGTCTCAAGCACACTACACAGTTCTACAGAACTCTACGTTGGTGACCCCGTATGTTGATGAACACAAGAACAGTCTGCGCTCCAAACACCCGGAGCAGTGCGACGAATGGATTACATATGAACACATCAGGACTTTTAGCAGTTGGTTGGAAGCACGTATCAGAGGTGACAACACTGTTTGTGATGAGCTGAACTTGTTGTCCAGGGGACCATCTTTGACTGTATTGATTTGGAAAGGATACGAGATAAATGGGAATACATTTTACACGATTGACCAAGATCAAAAGAGCACCAACCAAAACAGCGGTGTCCGCTTTGATGCAACAACCGAGAGGGGAAAGGACACATATTATGGTTACATAGTGAACATATGGGAACTTGACTACGGAGCAGATTTTAAGGTCCCTTTGTTTAAGTGCAAATGGGTCAATCTGTCAGGAGGCGGGGTACAGGTAGACCCATAGTACGGAATGACAACAGTGGATCTAAAAAATCTTGGGTACACTGACGAACCGTTTGTCCTAGCCAATGATGTGGCACAGGCTATCTATGTGAAGGACATGTCTACCAGACCGAGAAAGAGAAAATATAAGGAAGCGAATACATCATACGATGAGCCAAAGCGGCACATAGTTCTTTCAGGAAAAAGGGACATCGTGGGAGTGGAGGACAAGACAGACATGTCTGAAGATTATGAAAAGTTTCATGAAATTCCTCCCTTCAAAGTCAAGGCTGACCCCAGCATCCTGATAAACGATGAAGATTATCCATGGTTACGGCGCAATAAGCAACTGACACAAGCGAAGAAAAAGTGAAGACTTTCTCCCGCAACTATTATGATGATACCATGCCAACTTTGTAACTGACGAGTATGATACCATTGTCCGTTTTGTACATGCACATGCTATGTGGGTCAATTTATGATACCATGCCAATTTTCAACTTTTTCATAGTTCATTTGAAATGCTTTAATGTCTTATGGTTCGGCCCTCGTAATAATTAAAAATAGCAATAATAAGTATTTTGTTGTAAGTAGAAACAAAATAAAATAAATAAAGCAAGAAAGAAAACAAAAAAACAAAAAAAGTGTTTTCAAATTTAAAAACTAATGGCACTAACAGAAAGTTTATAATTTTCCTAAAACTAAAAGCAAAAACAATTAAAAAATAAAGCAAAAAACAAAAGAAAGTAAATAATGCAGAAAACAAAAGAAAAAAACAACAATAAGTATTTTGTTGTAAGTAGAAACAAAATAAAATAAATAAAGCAAGAAAGAAAACAAAAAAAAAGTGTTTTCAAATTTGAAAACTAATGGCACTAACAGAAAGTTTATAATTTTCCTAAACTAAAAGCAAAAACAATTAAAAAATAAAGCAAAAAACAAAAGAAAATAAATAATGTAGAAAAAAAGAAAAAAAAACAACAATAAGTATTTTGTTGTAAGTAGAAACAAAATAAAATAAATAAAGCAAGAAACAAAACAAAAAAACAAAAAAAGTGTTTTCAAATTTGAAAACTAATGGCACTAACAAAAAGTTTATAATTTTCCTAAATCTAAAAGCAAAAACAATTAAAAAATAAAGCAAAAAACAAAAGAAAATAAATAATGCAGAAAACAAAAGAAAAAAACTGGAAATAAATAAATAAATATAGCAACAATAAGTAAAGAAAACAAAAAAACAAAAAAAATGCCTCCTAATGGGCCCCCACAGCCTGAATACGACTAGAAACCCTACTATGGGCCAGGATTCAGGCCCGCAGTAGGCCCAGAAGGCCCATCAGGCAAAGCAATAGCAAGTAGGCCCGAAAGCCTGCGGTGGAGAGAAGGTCGAGAGGGGTGCGGCAGTGGGGCTTATAAACCACTGCGCGCCCCTCTCGACTAGCAAGGTGGGACTAAACTTTGGCCCCAAGGCGGGCAGCACAGATACCTTTGGTCCCGGTTGGTGGCACCAACCGGGACTAAAGGGTGGGCATTAGTCCCGGTTGGTGCCACCAACCGGGACCAAAGGCTGCCGGTTCCCGCCCTATGGGCTGCCGAAAAAGAGGCCTTTGGTCCCGGTTGGTGGCACCAGCCGGGACTAAAGGGGGCATTAGTCCCGGTTGGAGTCACGACCCGGGACCAATGCCCTTCGTATATATGCAACACTTGGCAGTTTTCGCCAAAATTCATCTGTTTCTTCTTGCCCCGACGCCTCTGCTCCTCGTCGCCGTCGCCGCTGAGCCCTGCCCCGACGCCGTCAGGCTGGTCCACCTCGCCGTCGCCGCCGCCGAGCATTTCCCCGACACCGTCACTGCGCCCGCCGCCCCTGCCGGCCCCGACCCCGTCGCCGTCGCCGCGCGCGCCGCCCCTGCCCCGACCCCCGTCGCCGCGCGCGCCGCCCCTGCCCCGACCCCGTCGCCGTCGCCGCGCGCGCCACCCGTTCCCCGACCCCGTCGCCGTCGCCGCGCGCGCCGCCCCTTCCCCAACCCCGTCGCCGTCGCCCCGACCACACGCCGCCGCCTTCGGTCCGGCCGCCGGCGCCCTTTCCTCTTATTTTTTTGCATTTTATGTATATGTTCTCTGTGTATATATATGTATATGTTCTCTGTGTATATATGTTCATATATGCAAAAGTTAGATTTTAGAAAAACTTTATATATGCAAAAATTTATACATATATGTAAGTATATATGTATGTATAGATGTATGTATGTGGATACATGAGGGGGGTCGATATACCCCCTCTCCGATAGCATTTTTGTGCATTTTAGGTTAGTGTATATATATGTTGATGTATATATGCAAAAGATAGATTTTTAGAAAAAATACTATTTTTTACTGTTGATGATATGATGATGTTTTTTTTTCATATATGCATTTTTTCATACATGTATTATTTTTTTAAGTTGTTAGTAGATATCGATTTTAGGTTAGTGCATTTTAGGTTAGTGAGGAGAAATTTAAAGTAAAATAAGGAAAAGGAAGAAAATAGGAAGAAGGAAGAAGGAAGAAAGAAGAAGAAAAAGAATGAGAGGAAAAAGGAAAATAAGAAGATGAAGAAGAGGAGAGGAAGAAGAGGAGAAATAAATAAGAAGAGGAAAAAAGAAGAAAAAGAAGAGGAGAAGAAGAAAAAATAGAAAAAAATTTCTATTTCTTCTTCTTCTCCTCTATTCCTTTCTTCTTCTCCTCTTTTTTTTTCTTCTTCTTACTTCTTCCTTCTTCCTCTTTTCTTCCTTTTCCTTAATTATTTTCCTTTCTCGTCGTTGTCGCGTCGTTGTCGATATAACCCCCTCGAGATAACTTTGACATGAGGGGCGGTCGATATAAATACCCCCCCTCGGCCCTCTTGCTCGACCAAAACTCTCGAGGACACCCAAACCCTAGAGAGAAAACGATGTTGGTCTCCTACCCCCTCCCGCCGCGCCCGTACCCGACAAATTAACTCTCTCGAAGCGTTGTTGTGTCGAGGCGACCCCAAACCCTAGAGAAGCAGCGTCGAGGCCACTAACATGATTCCTTATTGTGATTAGCTGGCTAGTTCTACGTTTGCCACTAGTTCCATATATTACATCAGCGGAAGGCCAAAGGTGTGATGCTCAAGCTTGATATCTCTAAAGCTTTTGACTCCCTTTCGTGGCCCTTCGTTTTTGAGGTGCTCAGGGCAAAAGGGTTCTCGAACAGATGGATTTCCTGGATTAGCATCTTGCTTACGACTGCAAGCTCGAGAGTTTTGGTTAATGGCTGCGCCGGTCCAAAGTTCATGCATGCCAAAGGGCTTCGTCAGGGGGACCCGGCCTCCCCTCTGCTTTTCATCATGGCAATGGATGTTCTCACCTCTCTGGTCATCAAAGCGCACAAGCATGGGATCCTCAAGCCCATTGCCAATTCTACCCCGATGCAGAGGCTCTCCCTGTACGCGGATGACGTGGTTCTCTACATTAGGCCAACTAGGCCGGAGCTGCAACTTGTGAAGGAGCTTTTGGGCATCTTTGGAGCGGCATCGGGTTTGAAAGTAAACTACGCAAAGTCAGCTGCAATACTCATAAGATCCGAAGAGGAGGATGTGGAGCTGGTCAGGAGTGCTCTACCTTGGAAGATCGATTCCTTCCCGTGCAGATACTTGGGTCTACAATTAAGCATCAAGCAACTCAAACGCAACGAATGGCAACCAATTGTTGATGCGGCGCTCCACATCATGCCTGGCTGGCAGCGTGGGCTTGTCACCAGGCCTGGATGGCTTATCCTGGTGGATCAGGTCATGAGAGCGAGGCCTACGCACCACCTCATGGTTGCTGAGGCACCAAAGTGGGCACTGGAACAAGTGGATAAGGGCTGCCGCGCGTTTTTCTGGGCTGGCACGGATGCCTTAATGGCGGCAAATGTGTGGTTTCATGGAGGAGAGTTTTCCGCCCCAAGCAGCTCGGAGGTCTAGGCATCATTGACCTACACAAGTATGGCATTGCCCTGAGGCTAAGATGGGAATGGCTTAAGAGGACGGATCCGTCAAGGCCCTGGCAGGGCTTAAATCTCACCGCGGATAAGCAAGTAGCGCTCGCCTTCCGGAGTCTTGTCCATTGGCGTATTGGGAATGGAGAGCGCGCCCTATTTTGGAGATATAGATGACTGCATGGAGGCACAATCGCGGAGATCGCACCCTTGGTGGCGGCCAGAGTCAGGACGCAGGTGGCTAACAAACGCCTCGTCAGCGAGGGGCTTTGCTCACACACTTGGACAGATGACATTACCGGGACCCTTGACACTGACGCTCTTGCTCAGCTCATCCGGCTATGGGAACTTCTTATGGAGGTACACTTAGATTCGGAGGTGGAAGATGCTCCTATTTGGGCATGGAATGAGTCCGGTGTCTACTCCGCAGCATCGGCTTATAGGGTGCTTTGTATGGGTGGCATTCGGTTCCGCTCGTTCGCTGCCATCTGGAAATGTTGGGCGCCGTTGTCCTGTCGGATCTTCATGTGGCTCGCGGTGCAATATCGCCTTTGGACTTCGGACAGGAGAGCTCGGCATGGGCTTCAGGACCAAACCTCCCCGTGCTACCTTTGTGATCAGGACGAAGACAATGTGGATCACATTTTGCTTCAGTGCGTGTATGCTAGGCATGTGTGGTTTCTCTGTTTCACCAGGATTGGAGTTGACCTTCTTTGCCCCACGGCGCAATCCCACCTGGAGGAGTGGTGGTGCGAGGCAAGGAAGCGGATTGCCAAGACTAGCAGAAAAGGCTTCGACACGGTGGTTATATTAATATGCTGGTCTTTGTGGAAGCAGAGGAATGCGAGAGTCTTTGGTAGGAGCGACAAGCTAGATGTGTTAAGCGTGACGGAGGCCATATTCCGCGAACTGGCCATCTGGATGCAGGCCGGAGCAACTGGAGTGGAGCATGTAGTTGAGTAGCACATTGAGTGTTGAGTTGGAGTGGAGGCGATGTCCGGGTCAGCTTGTGGCCTCGTGACTAGCTATAAACCTCTTTTTTTACATATTTTCCCCTCTTTTATAAAGCTATGGTACGCCTTTGGCATACCCTCGAAAAAAAAAGCTATAGTGGCTACTGTATATGCACTGCTGGTCCGAGCATAGGAGAAACCTGGCTATGGCACTGCCCACACGGGAAAGGTCCATTTTAAACGCTGAATTTGTAGAGGTTAGGCGAAACGAACCCCCACATCGAAATTCTTGTCGATTGCACTCTGAACTATACAATCCCGGTCTGAAACGATCCCTTGGGTCGTTTGGAACATGGGGATTATGGACGTGGTCAGGATTGGTTGCACGCGCGGGAAAAAACTAGACGAGCCCAGTCTGGCCCAGCACGCTGTCCACTTCGTGCAGTCCTTGAGGCCCAGCAACCTACGGAGAACGCAAAACACAGCTGTAGCCATTAACCACTACGTCAACTTCACTTAGTTGTACACTGCTGCAAAAATATGATTATTTGACCGTCCTTTAGTTCACGAAATGAAAAGAAAAAATACAGAAATTCGAAATAGTTCAGAGAAATAAAAAAAGTTCATGAATTTGGAAAAAAAATACAACTTTGAAAAAATTATCGTGGGTTTAAAAGACTACACAGATTATGAAAACTCCACGAGTTTTCAAAAAAAGTTTACAAATTTAAAAAACGTATTGGAAACAGTTTCACACATTGGATAAAAGTTTTACGGATTATATAAAAATAAAAAATCACGCATTATTTGTTTTTGCAGATTATATAAAAAATAAAAATAGAAAAAAAATTCCTACATTAGATATTTTGAGCAGTGTAACAGACAAAATGGCCCCCCCAGCGTGGGGACGGGTGCATTAATTATTTTTTCCTTTTTACTCTTTCTTTTTCCCTATATTATACAAAGTTCATTGCGTGTTACAAAAATGTTCATTGTATATTTAGGAATGTTCACGGTATATTACAAAAAAGTTCATCATTCATTATAAAATGTTCATAGTATATTAGAAATTGCTCAATGAATATAAATTGTTCCCTATGTTTTTGAAATTTGTTCAGTGTTATATTACACAAATGTTTAATGTGTATTCGAAAAAATTCAACGTATATTACAATTGTTCAATGCATATTACAAAATTGTTCAACACATATATTTATAGTTTTTAAAAAATGTTCATGATATATTTAAAAATGTTAATTGTGTATAATTTAAAATGTTCATCGTATATTAAGAAAATGTTCAGTGGATATTACAAAATCTTTAGTCCATAATATTCGCAAATGTTCAAAAGAAGTCCGATACATAATGTCTCGCGCCGTGAATCTATCAGTTTGAACTCACTAGTTCGGTTGGAAAGTTCCAGCAGCTAACAAGACTAAGGTCGCGAGTTCTAGTCGCTCCCGATGAATTTTTCCAAAAAAAATTGCGCGCCTGCTAATCAATAGCTAGCTCCAAATGGGCCTATTTCTTGCCAGTTGCGAGATGTAGGTCTGGCACGCCTCTTGTGCGACGCTACTGGCTGTCCTAGTACTGTAGCTATGTGCGTGTTTTTTTTGTAGTTTTATCAAGGTTTCCACTGTTTGCAGTGGTGTTTTTGTTTTCTCTAGTTTTTCTTTTTTATCTTCAGTTTTCTTTGCTTCTTTTTTCTGTTTTACCCGTTCTCTTTGTTTTTTCTTGCTGTTTTTCAAAACAGTCTACATTTTTCGTATACATCTGGAACATTTATACACATTTAACATTTTTAAGATATACGTTTTGATGTCTATTTTTTCATACACATTGTGCATTTTTGGTATACACATAAAATATTTTTTGTACACATTTACTTTTTAAAATACATCATTAACTTTTGGTCAAACTATTTTCTGGATACGTGCTAAACTTTTTTAAATACACGTTGAAACATTTATTTGGATGACACGTAACACTTTCTTAAACTATGCAAACATTATTTTCACATTGTATAAACATTTTTTTGAAAAGCCTTAAACATATTTTTGAAACATTTTTTAAAAAGTAGCATTGGACCCTGTAACAGGGTTGCCAGTGGATGGACGAGCAACTGGAATTACCAGTCAAGAACCTTCGACACTATATCGATGCAGCGCAGCGAGGGGAGTTCCTTCCAAACAGGGAGAAGGACGAGCTGACAATGGCCCTTGGGAATCCTGAGCACCCTGGACGGACACGAGGCACGCCAGGCTCCATTCCGTGGAAGGTTGGTTTTCCGGACGCAGGGGGTTATAAAACCCACGAGAGGAGGAAGAAACCGGAGCAGGACCAACTGCAGGCGCTGCACGAAAGGGTAATGGGGCTAGAGGATTGAGAAGAGGAACGAGAAGAAGCAGATCGCAGCAAACGACCTGCTGAAGCTTCCCCCGAAGCTACCCCACCATCTCAGCCGAGAAGCAGCGTGGCTTCCACCGAGCTGCTTCAGCCGGAGCATGTCTTGACGGCTCCTGCCAGCTATCCCGTGGATGGTATCACGGAGTCTCAAAATTGCCACATGATGGCGCGATGGATGACTTTGAAGGTCAAGGCGGCTGTTGGCCAAGTTTATCCTAGTGGACCCGGCACAACTTATCACTGCCAGCCGATTCCAAAAGGATATGCTAAGGTGATGGTGGATGAAATAACAGAGGGATTTGAGGACCTCGTGCTTGACCATCCTTACCGGTGAAGGGGAGACTAGGCTGGGTTCTGCTCTGAAGACTCCATGCCTATGGAAGAAGGAGCTCATCAACCTTTTGAACTGGACGCCTCCGCCTCCTCCTCCTGCTCCGGCGAGTCAGGGCACTCCGCCTCCTCCACTGCCTCCTCCTCCGGCGAGTGACGATCAGGGAACGTGGGCGGCACTCCGCCTCCTTCTCCGGCGCATGGAGACACTTCGCCTCCTTCTCCGCCAGCGCCGGCGCTCCCGAGCAGCCAGCAGCATCCTCCTTCTCCGCCTTGCCAGCAAGGGCGGAAGAGACCCGCCGCCGCCCCAGCTGCTCCGGCGCGTCGTACTCCTTCTCCTCCGCCTCGTAAGCAAGCACGAAAGAAGACAGACACCGCAGCCGCTCCGTCTGCTCAGGCGTCTAGCAGCACAACCAGAGGCGGGAGGCAATACAAATACGGTCCATCATCTCTCAAGCCTCCAGAGAAGTTACCGTACGAGAGGTCCGAGGAGGAAAACGATACGATTGTGCGGACCCATGTGAAGGAGTTCTTTGAAGGGGTGAAAGCAAAGAGACATCCACCTCCGGAGGAGAAGGTAGATCCGGTGAAAGCAAAACACACTATCGATGCCCTGAGGAAACCACCAAAGTCTCCACCGAGAACCAACTATGAGCGCATTACTGAACAGACATATCTCCAAGCCCAGCGGTCGGGAACTACTGTCAGTGCTAAAAGGTCAAAAGAACGAGCAAAGGGGAAAAAAATTGCCCAGCTCGGCGAACAAGCACAACAATCGTGCCCCGCGCTCAATGTGTCTAATGCTCCGGGGACGGTGGCCGGTTATGGCAATCTTGACGATTACCTGCCTGACGATGCACTTCCTGATTTCTTGGAGGTGGACGGACACAGATACGAGTACGGGAAGCCTCTCGTCAAAGATGAAAAATCTCTGACAACAATGATGTGAAGATTCTATAATTGGTACATGGAAACCTGCAGAGAGTCTGAGGGTAAGAATGCTTTGTATCTGCATATTAAAGAGGAGCACGATCTCGTTGCAATTGATATGTTGACTGTTCCATTTGAGGAGTTCTTCGAGTTCTTC
Organism: Triticum timopheevii; assembly: GCA_963921465.1. NCBI lineage: Eukaryota > Viridiplantae > Streptophyta > Magnoliopsida > Poales > Poaceae > Triticum > Triticum timopheevii. The sequence continues at coordinate 16,456,760 of OY997270.1, read as the reverse complement.
AATCAAAAGGCCCTCGATAAATTAATGGTCTTTTGCTACTGCCTGTAAATACTATTTCTGTCATTAAGTCTCTATATATAGCTCGGCTCTTTCACTGCATGTATTTATAATTAATTATCCTCAATATATTATGCAGATTGAAGATCGTCGAGTGCAAAAAACAGGAAATTTATGATATTGGGTTCATTAACACAAATACCATAGATGTATTTCTGGTTGAAAAGAACGTCAAAGAGGCCGAGGACAACTTGCTACAATCGTTGATCAAAAATCAAAACTAAGATACCATACTCTTTCCTTACAACGGCCCGTGAGTGTTACTGTCGTGTGCATATTCGGTTTTCCTTATTACTCAAGCGAGCTTATAGTAATGTAATTGATGAGTTATGCATGCGTGCGCAGGTATTCTTCTGGAGATTAAGCTTGAGCGTGGACTAGTAACCGTCTTAGACTTGAGACGGAAAGATCCCAAATCCTATGCGGACTTCACTGAAATGCTCAGCAAGTAAGTTCAATCGATCATTATCGCACCATATCGGCAACTTTTTGTTCATTTCCTGATATCTCAAGTAATAATAATAATTTTCTTTGTCTTGCAGGATTTGGAAATAGTTCACCGCAGAAGCTCCGGGACTGCCGAAGGACCTGACATATAAATGGCCGAAAGTAAGTACTATTGGCTAGCTAGTTGCGCGCATCTCCCGTTGATTCTATAGCTATACTTTCATCAATGCCATTTATAATGCTTCATTATCAGTTTGATTGACCTCTATTTCTCGTAAAGTGCTTGTGGCGGGAGGAAGGGAATGATTTCTGTGGATACTACGTGTGCGAGTTCATCCACACCACGACTTTGAAAAACAAGCGGGGCTACTCTCAAAGAAAATATGAAGTGCGTAAGCAATAACATTCACAACTTCATTTTATTACACCATCATTTCTGTTGAGTTTCATTCATATATATGTATTAATTAACCCCTTCTTCAAATTAGACGTGGTAGATGCGGAATGAACTCCTAGAACCAGATCGCATGAAAGCAATTCAAGAGGAATTGGCGGGATTCTTTCTTGACCACGTCATCAATAAAGCCGGAGAATACCATGTGGAAATTGATTTCAAATGCTAGGGGTTTGTAATTAAGAGATCTTATACATATTGTACATGTATGTAGCCAGTAGCGTCGGATACATGATACGAAAACTTGTTGTTCGACCAATCTCTCGGAGAAGGAGAGGTCGATCGATCACTTCTCTCGGTATGCATGATGAACTTCTGTACTGAATGGTTCTCTCGATCACTTATGTATATATAGTACGTAGCGTCGACCAAGCACGGACATAAGAGAGGACACTTCTCTCTATTAATTAGCTAGCTAACACAATATATGAAACACCTAAATTAACCCCCCAAAACCCCCAACCTCCCCTCCTTTCAAAAAAAACCCAGCCACTGGAATGCTGACGCGTGGATGCCTTTTGGTCCCGGTTGGAGCCACCAACCGGGACCAAAGGTCCCCTCACTGGGCTCGGCGCACAGGGCCACGTGGAGGCACATTGGTCCCGGTTCTGGATTGAACCGGGACTAATGGGTGGAGGTATTAGTAACGGCCCATTAGTCCCGGTTCATGAACCGGGACTAAAGGCCCTTACGAACCGGGACTATTAGGTGTTTTTCTACTAGTGCCTAGATTTCTTGGCAGAATTCCAATTCCTCGTTTGCCTAATAAATTCATAAAACATAGAGTTAGCATCATCGACAAATATTTCATCTTAAGAATAGCACAGAACAAAAAACCTCGTAAAGTGAATATTCCTTAATTGAAGAAATATTGCTCGTATGTATGTGGAAATTTCAATTAACACAAAATTACAGAGAATTAGCGCTTTCAGCTAGGTACAGGTTGATTCTTTATGTACATCATTACTAACATCCAATTAAGACAGAACAATCATTTATTGCTACAGGATGAAAATTCGTGAAATTTAGACAAAAGAAAAATCTGAGAGAAGATTCACATGTCCCGTGAGAAACAAAAATTGATCTCAGCTAGTTCGAAGTCTGATACTCTACTGTTTTTCCTTGGTCTCCGCATCCTTGAGCTCCCCCTCTTCTTCTATGCCATCCACGTGACTCACCTCCTTCGCTATGATCTACACCTAGAACAAAAATTGGAGCCACCTAGAATATCGACAGAAAGGATCTTGGCCGCTCATGTAAGAAAATGGTAACCAGCGCAAGAAAAATAGGACTTGCAAAGTGGCAAAATGAAAGAAGACTTGTAGGAACACTGCCCACTAATCGAACCAGCCAACCAGGTATGTAAAAGATTAAGCCGCGCTGTGAGAATTTGAGAGCTCACGTAAGAAGAATATCTGTATCACGCGGTAAAATAATGAACTTTATCAGCACAATTGCTTTATGTCCAACACATAAGGCATTTGTACAATAATTAGGACAACCGATGTCTTGGCACGAGTAAACATTAGAATTCAAATTTATCATGATGCTTCACAATTGTAAAAAAAACCATGATGCTTTATATGAAGAAGATGGAAGAATATACAGATTCGGAAACCAAATAACTAAGATTCATTTGTTTCTTCCAAGAAAGTACTTCCACTGACCACTTGGCTTTGTTATCCATGGGCTTTTAGCTATTGTGTCCCAAGAACATGGCATACCACCAAACAACACATGAATTCACACCCAAAAAAGAAAGAAAACAATTCGCATTGCAGCCGCAATCTAGTGGACATCCAGCCAGATAGAGAGAAATCACAAAATATCAAGTGTTGTAGCCAGCTGAATCACTATGGAGTCGCTACAACAGGGTTGCCCTAAATCTGGGACATAATGAGTTGGTATGCCTTGCTCATTTACCATCCACAACGTCAAAAGCCTACAAGCGAAGTAACCATGTGAAACTTACAGATCCTAAACTATCACTGATAAAAAGGGTTGGAAACATAAGGAAAGCAAGATCACATGATAAGTTTACCAACTACATTAATGGTAATACAATTCTGATTGACATTGGACAAGGTAGCGGTTCAATGAGCAGTAGAACAAATGTGTTAAGTATGAAAGTATTTTTTGCATGTGCTACATTCTAATTTTTCTAGCATTATGAAGGCCCTATTGCGATGAGCCACAATGAACATTAACATACTAACATATATCCTTTCAACAATATATATCGTATATCATAAAAATATAAAGTTAATGAAAAACATAATTTTAGTTGCAAATAAAGTCTCGGTACACCAAATATATGTGATTATATGATGCAAATAATGATTATAATGTACTCAACTATAAATAACTATTCAATATATACAACGTGGTGAAGTGCGAAGAGGAAGAGGGGCATATGTCCCTGTCCATGCTGATTTTTTGTTCTGCAAATCAATTTTTTATAATTTATTTAAATATGTAGATACATTGGGCCTTTATTTAAGGTGGGCCCTAGGCGGCTACACCTTTTGCCATGGCCTAGGGCCGGCCCTGGCTAGCATTGAGTCCAAGACGACGTCGATCTGCTTTGGTTTGGTAGTGTAGTTGTTTACATTCGAAAAGAAAAGAGGGAAGGATGGAGGGGGAAGTGGGTGTTGGGCTCGAGCTTACGCTTGGGCATCCTGCGCAGGCGGCCGGGCATCAGCTGGCAAGGAGGTTCATGGGCCGCTGGTGCAAGGAGGAATATGGCACGCAGAACGCGCTTAATGCACACCAGCGTAGTCATGTAGAGTAGTAGAAGATTCTGAAGGAGATGAAGAAGAATATTGCCACTGGCGTAGGCGGCACTGACGAGCCTGACCTCACCCTTCGCCTCTGAGGATGTCTCCGTCGTTACTACGTTTTCTGTTTTATCTTAACTGAAGCAAGTGGCCTCTGTTTTAGACCAAAAGTTGCATGTCTTATAGCTCTATCGATTAGAATAATGGACAGGCTTCGCCTCTGTTTGACATTATTTTTTAATGGTAATATATTTCTGATTGACATTGGACAAGGTAGCGGTTCAATCAGTAGTGTACAAATGTGTTAAGTATGAAAGTATTTTTCATAGTATTTGCATGTGCTACATTCTAATTTTTCTAGCATTATGGAGGCCCTAGTGCGATGAGCCACAATGAACATTAACATAGTAACATATATCATTTCAACAATATATATCGTATATCATAAAAAAATAAAGTTATAAAAACATAATTTTAGTTGCTAATAAAGTCTCAGTACACCATCTATATGTGATTATATGATGCAAATAATAATTTTATGATGCAAATAATGATTATAATGTACTCAACTATAAATAACTATTGAATAAATACAACATGGTGAAGTGCGCGGAGAAAGAGGGGCATATGTCCCCTGTCCATGCTGATTTTTTTGTTCTGCTAATCAATTTTTTTATAATTTATTTAAATATGTAGATACATTGAGCCTTTATTTAAGGTGGCCCCTAGGCGGCTACACCTTTTGCCATGCCCTAGGACCGGCCTTGACTAGCATGGAGTCCAAGACGACATCGATCTGCTTTGGTTTGGTAGCGTAGTTGTTTACATTGAAAAAGAGAAGAGGGAAGGATGGAGGGGGAAGTGGGTGTTGGACTCAAGCTTACGCTTGGGCATCCTGCGCAAGCGGCCGGGCAGCAGCTGGCAAGGAGGTTCGTGGGCCGCTGGTGCAAGGAGGAATATGGCACGAAGAACATGCTTAATGCACACCAGTGTAGTCATGCAGAGTAGCAGAAGATTCTGAAGGAGATGAAGAAGAACACTGCCGCTGGCGTAGGCAGCACTGACGAGCCTGACCTCACCCTTCGCCTCTGAGGATGTCTTCGTCGTTACTACGTTTTCTGTTTTATCTTAACTAAAGCAAGGCCTCTGTATTAGACCATAAGTGGCATGTCTTATAGCTCTATCGAATAGAATAATGGGCAGGTTTCGCCTCTGATTCACATTTTTTTAATGGTAATATATTTCTGATTGACATTGGACAAGGTAGCGGTTCAATCAGTAGTATACAAATGTGTTAAGTATGAAAGTATTTTGCATAGTATTTGCATGTTTTACATTCTAATTTTTCTAGCATTATGGAGGCCCTAGTGTGATGAGTGACAATGAACATTGCCATAGTAACATATATAATTTCAACAATATATATGGTATATCATAAAAATATAAAGTTATAAAAAAACAATTTTAGTTGCTAATAAAGTCTTGGTACACCATCTATATGTGATTATATGATGCAAATAATGATTTTATGATGCAAATAATGATTATAATGTACTCAACTATAAATAACTATTGAATAAATACAACGTGGTGAAGTGCGCGGAGGAAGAGGGGCATATGTCCCCTGTCCATGCTGATTTTTTGTTCTACAAATCATTTTTTATAATTTATTTAAATATGTACATACATTGGGCCTTTATTTAAGGTGGGCCCTAGGCGGCTACACCTTTTGTCATGGCCTAGGGCCGGCCCTAACTGGCATGGAGTCCAAGACGATGTCGATCTGCTTTGGTTTGGTAGTGTAGTCGTTTACATTCGAAAAGAGAACAGTGAAGGATGGACGGGGAAGTGGGTGTTAAGCTCGAGCTTACGCTTGGGCATCTTGCGCAGGCGGCCAGGCAGTAGCTGGGAAGGAGGTTCGTGGGCCGTTGGTGCAAGGAGGAATATGGCACGCAGAACGCGCTTAATGCACACCAGCGTAGTCATGCAGAGCAACAGAAAATTCTGAAGGAGATGAAGAAGAACAATGCCGTTGGCATGGGCGGCACTGACGAGCCTGACCTCACCCTTTGCCTTTGAGGATGTCTCCGTCGTCACTACGTTTTCTGTTTTATCTTAACTAAAGCAAGTGGCCTCTGTGTTGGACCATAAGTTGTCTGTCTTATAGCTCTATCGATTAGAATAATGGGCAGACTTCGCCTCTAATTGACATTATTTTTTTATTGGTAATATATTTCTGATTGCCATTGGACAAGGTAGCGGTTCAATCAGCGGTAGAAAAAATGTGTTAAGTATGAAAGTATTTTTCATAGTATTTGCATGTGCTACATTCTATTTTTTCTAGCATTATGGAGGCCCTAGTGCGATGAGCCACAATGAACATTAACATAGTAAAATATATCCTTTCAACAATATATATCATATATCATAAAAAATATAAAGTTAATGAAAAACATAATTTTAGTTGCAAATAAAGTCTCAGTACACCATCTATATGTGATTATATGATGCAACTAATGATTTTATGATGCAAATAATGATTATAATGTACTCAACTATAAATAACTATTGAATAAATACAACACGGTGAAGTGCGCGGAGGAAGAGGGGCATATGTTCCCTGTTCATGCTGATTTTTTTGTTCTGCAAATCAATTTTTTTATAATTTAATTAAATATGTAGATACATTGGGCCTTTATTTAAGGTGGGCCCTAGGCGGCTACACCGTTTGCCATGGCCTAGGGCCGGCCCTAGCTGGCATGGAGTCCAGGACGACGTCGATCTGCTTTGGTTTGGTAGTGTAGTCGTTTACATTCGAAAAGCGAAGAGGGAAGGATGGAGGGGGAAGTGGGTGTTGGGCTCGAGCTTACGCTTGGGCATCCTGCACAGGCGGTTGGGCAACAGCTGGCAAGGAGGTTCGTGGGCCGCTGGTGCAAGGAGGAATATGGCACGCAGAACGCGCTTAATGCACACCAGCGTAGTCATGTAGAGTAGCAGAAGATTCTGAAGGAGATGAAGAAGAACACTGCCACTGGCGTAGGCGGCACTGACGAGCCTGACCTCACCCTTCGCCTATGAGGATGTCTTCGTCGTTACTACGTTTTCTGTTTTATCTTAACTAAAGCAAGGCCTCTGTGTTAGACCATTAGTGGCATGTCTTATAGCTCTATCGATTAGAATAATGGGCAGGCTTCGCCTCTGATTGACATTTTTTAAATGGTAATATATTTCTGATTGACATTGACAAGGTAGCGGTTCAATCAGTAGTATACAAATGTGTTAAGTATGAAAGTATTTTTCATAGTATTTGCATGTGCTACATTCTAATTTTTCTAGCATTATGGAGGCCCTAGTGCGATGAGCGACAATGAACATTACCATAGTAACATATATCATTTTAACAATATATATGGTATATCATAAAAATATAAAGTTATAAAAAAATAATTTTAGTTGCTAATAAAGTCTCAGTACACTATCTATATGTGACTATATGATGCAAATAATGATTTTATGATGCAAATAATGATTATAATATGCTCAACTATAAATAACTATTGAATAAATAAAACGTGGTGAAGTGCGCGGAGGAAGAGGGGCATATGTCCCCTGTCCATGCTGATTTTTTGTTCTGCAAATCAATTTTTTTATAATTTATTTAAATATGTACATACATTGGGCCTTTATTTAAGGAGAGCCCTAGGCGGCTACACCTTTTGTCATGGTCTAGGGCCGGCCCTGGCTGGCATGGAGTCCAAGACGACGTCGATCTGCTTTGGTTTGGTAGTGTAGTCGTTTACATTCGAAAAGAGAACAATGAAGGATGGACGGGGAAGTGGGTGTTAAGCTCGAGCTTACGCTTGGGCATCCTACGCAGGCGGCCAGGCAGCAACTGGCAAGGAGGTTCGTGGGCCGCTGGTGCAAGGAGGAATATGGCACGCAGAACACGCTTAATGCACTCCAGCGTAGTCATGCAGAGCAGCAGAAAATTCTGAAGGAGATGAAGAAGAACAATGCCGTTGGCGTAGGCGGCACTGACAAGCCTGACCTCACCCTTCGCCTTTGAGGATGTCTCCGCCGTTACTATGTTTTCTGTTTTATCTTAACTAAAGCAAGTGGCCTCTGTGTTGGACCATAAGTTGCCTGTCTTATAGCTCTATCGATTAGAATAATGGGCAGGCTTCGCCTCTAATTGACATTATTTTTTTAATGGTAATATATTTCTGATTGACATTGGACAAGGTAGCGGTTCAATAAAGCAGTAGAACAAATGTGTTTCGTCGGGGGCAAGCTTCAGAGGTGGGGGGTACGATTGTGGAAGATCGCGTGGAGGTATGAAAGTATTTTTCATAGTATTTGCATGTGCTACATTCTAATTTTTCTAGCATTATGGAGGCCCTAGTGTGATGAGCCACAATGAACATTAACATAGTAACATATATCCTTTCAACAATATATATCGTATATTATAAAAAATATAAAGTTAATGAAAAACATAATTTTAGTTGGAAATAAAGTCTCAGTACACCATCTATATGTGATTATATGATGCAAATAATGATTTTATGATGCAAATAATGATTATAATGTACTCAACTATAAATAACTATTGAATAAATACAACACGGTGAAGTGCGCGGAGGAAGAGGGGCATATGTTCCCTGTTCATGCTGATTTTTTGTTCTGCAAATCAATTTTTTTATAATTTATTTAAATATGTAGATACATTGGGCCTTTATTTAAGGTGGGCCCTAGGCGGCTACACCTTTTGCCATGGCCTAGGGCCGGCCCTTGCTGGCATGGAGTCCAGGACAATGTCGATCTGCTTTGGCTTGGTAGTGTAGTCGTTACATTCGAAAAGCAAAGAGGGAAGGATGGAGGGGGAAGTGGGTGTTGGGCTCGAGCTTACGCTTGGGCATCCTGCACAGGCGGCTGGGTAACAACTGGCAAGGAGGTTCGTGGGCCGCTGGTGCAAGGAGGAATATGGCACGCAGAACACGCTGAATGCACACTAACGTAGTCATGCAGAGTAGCAGATGATTCTAAAGGAGATGAAGAAGAACACTGGTCATGCAGAGCAGCAGATGATTCTAAAGGAGATGAAGAAGAACACTGCCGCTGGCGTAGGCGGCACTGACGAGCCTGACCTCACCCTTCGCCTCCGAGGATGTCTCCGTCGTTACTACGTTTTCTGTTTTATCTTAACTAAAGCAAGTGGCCTCTGTGTTAGACCATAAGTAAATGTCTTATAGCTCTATCGATTAGAATAATGGGCAGGCTTCGCCTCTTATGGATGTCTCTGGCGTTACTACATTCCCATTTCATCTTAGGTAAAGCAAGTGTTCTCTCTGTACTGCCATACTTGGAGCATTCATGCATCATTTCAAAATTCAAAGAAATTGAATTGAGGAGAGTTAAAAACCTCAAAAATTATTCAAAAGGCCAAAACCCTGAAAATGTTTTCAATGTTTCCAAAATGCCCTTAAAAATGTTGATATTGTTTGGAAAGAGTTTAGACTCAAAGCAAGAGAACATGAACATTTTTTAGATTTATTTTGGACTCTGAATTTAAATCAATAAGTATTAGAATATAAATTCAAAAACCTTTTGATATTTTTATGTGCTTTTGGATAGGTCCAAAAAGGCAATATAAAAATATTCAGAAGCATTTAACACTATTTGAATTTAGTTTTGAATTTAAAGTAGCAAAGAATTAATAAAAATAGAAACAGAAAACAAAAGAAAAGACAGAGAGCAGGAACTTACCTCGCGGCCTAGCAGCAGCAGCCCAGCCCACCAGCCGAGCCGAGCCATCGTCTTCCTCGCCCCTACTGGAACTGGGCGTGTCGCCCGCGCGAGCGTCCGAGGCTACCTCCTGCTTGCTCCCCCAAGTCTATCATCTCGCCCAGTACACACTCGTGAACTCCCCTCGCTCTTCTCTCTCTCAGGATCTCTCTCCCTCCCCTCTAGCTCTCGATTCCGAGTAGCCCCGAGAGCTCCCACCGGCCACCTCGTCCGCATGGCCACTGTCGACGGGATGTCGCACCACCATGTCTACCACAACCGTCATGCTTTTAAGCTTCACCAGGCCGACGGACGACTCCGGATGCCCTTCTTCGTCGCAATCATCGCCGCCACCTGTTAGACTTAATCCTGACATGCACGGTGAAGGCCGCAGTGGCGCGGTGTGACGGCCGTGGAGGCGCGTGGCGCGGTATGTCTGTGGCGCGGTGGCTTAGTCGCGCGTTGATGCGCGCAGTGCGTTCAAGATGACGGCCGACGACGATGCATGTCAAGATTAGGAGGAAAAATGTTAGACTTAATCCTGACATGCACGTGGATGTGTGCACCTGTGCTTTGGTCAATCACTGTTAGTTGCGGCTGGTTAGTTGGCTAGCTACAAAGGCTGGGCGTGAGCGGTTCTAGCTGCATGCATGGCTGAGTTAGTTAGCTAGTGGAGTCCTTCTAGGAGTGGATAAGTGCATGCAGTTAGTGGCCGTGGTGGCGGGTCGTGTGTGCGTGTGTGGAATTGGTGCTCGGGTCACGTGTGTGGGTTGGCCTGGGTATAAAACCCGCCATTGTGTATTGATGAAAAGGCGCTGGTATGAGCCGTGATGTAGTCTGTGTGCTGAATATAAAGGAGGCCTTTGGGCGCCGGGGCGTTGGTCGCCGGGAAAAAAGTATGCTCCTTCTTCCACCTCCGTCCAGCGTGAGAGAGAGAGAGCGGCAACAACACCACCGTCATCTGCATCCGCCGGCCACCATTGTTCTCATCATGTGAAGTTTACCGCCTTTGAGCGCTGGCTACGCTGATGAGATTGTGTTGTTTGATGGAAAATTCTCTGGTAAAATTGATCGATGTAATTCATGGGAAATGGGAAGTGGCACAGCCTGACATTAGAGTAGCATTTTCAAGCACAAGGCTGCAAAATCAGCAAAAATATGTGACATGATGCAATATCTCGTATCAGCGAACCTTCTTGTTAGGCCACCTGGTCTGGATATTATTGTCATGCATGCATACCTAGTATAGATGATAAAAAGGACGAAATACAAGACACGTTTTCTGAATGAATTGCCATATTGGTCGACACCAGTTTTCAGAAAGAGAAAAGTGTAACACTTTAGCCGAAAGATGCTTTTCGGAAATCATTTGCTGAAAGATGCTTTTCCTTAATCGATGAGTATGCAAGCGCCACACTTTAGGTCACAACTCACGAGTGATAGGCTATGATATGATGATCCAGTGATAGGCTTAACAGGTAACTTCTCTCCGCACTGTGATATAGATACATTGTCTTTTGTATGTCGTGCAGACCGGATACCACTGCGAACTTATAGCTAAACAGAGAACTGGCATTTTTCTCAGGAGATGACATCTTCCACGGCGCAATGGGATTGGATTTTCTCTTTCTAATATGGTCTGCCAATAGCAAAAGAAATGGCCTGCCAAGGGATGACAAGGTTCAGAATTAGTGCCTTTGCGATCATGGCCAACCTGTTTCTGCTTTGCACCAAACATGTCAGATTACAGAACCCTGTGAAGGGTCTGTATCTCTGCGGCAGCGGCGCGCACCCAGGCGGTTGGGTGATGGGGTGCCCTGGGCCGCAATGCTTCTTCCGTGTTTTCGGATCATCTCAAGGCAAGATAGATGTAATTCATGGAACATGGAAAATTGCAGCTGACACCAGGGTAGCATTTTCAGGCTAGGATGATCTCAAGATTGCAAAAGCCGCAAGAGTATCATAATATTGTAATCTCTGGTATGGAATGCAAACCTTGTTGTTTAGCTATCTGGTGGAGACGAGTGAATTGCAGAAAACCACCACATTTGGGGTTAGCTTTGCGGAAAACTACCTAGTCCCTAATTATTTGCAAAACATACCGTAGATTCAGTAAACTTGTTGCAAATAGCACTGATGAGGTGATCTGGCCTGTTTGATCACTTTCTGACAAGTGGGGTCAGATTGTAAGAAGCTGACTTGGCAAAGTTTTGACATACAGGCCCTTGGATCTAAAAAGAAAAAGCAATCAGAGCCCCCCTGCTTCGACCTCGTCTGGACTGGGAGAGCCAGAGCCCCCGAGCTACCCACCCCCCGCGCCACTCCGACGACCTCGTCGCCGGCGACCACCGCTGCCCTGTCTACCATCTCCTTCCTCCTCCCTTTTCTTTTCTTCTCCACCGCTGCCTCGTCTACCATCGGCGACGGCCGGAAAGGCGAGAGGTGAGGCCGTGTTGGCCGCGATTGACGACGCGGGTTGCCATGGTTGTGGATCTCGCCGTCGCGCGCACGGACCCGTGACACGCTCAGAGAGAGGACATGAGGAGGCGTTCCCCGGCGAGGCCGACCTCATCGGCGCAGACGGCCGCGCAGTGGAGGAGGTCCCTGCGAAGAGCTCCTCGACAGTGTCGGTCGGGTCGGGCCCGTGCGCCGCCGCGCGGTTGGAGCCGGGCGGTTGCTCGGCCATGGCCTCGGCCGTGCTTGGAGAGCAGCAGGGGATACAGGCCACCGCAGATTCCGACGCCGTCGATATGGCCGTGGCTGCCAACGGCTGGGCTAGGTAGGGGCGATGTGCGGGTCGTCCCAGAGGAGAAGGAAAGAAAAATGGGAGGAGGATGGCGGGGCAGTGGTGGTCGCCGGCGTGCTTGTCGGCTGCGGCGAGGTCACCGGCCCTCCGCCCAGCGCGTCGCTCCAGCGTCGCCGGCCAAGCAGCGCGGCGGAGGCCATGAACGCGACGCCCAGTGCGCCTCTGCCGAGGGGTGGGGGCTGATTGCTTTTCTGTTTTAGATCAAGGGGTGTGGGTGTAAATTTTTTGCTCTTACAATCTGACCCCACTTGTCAGAAAGTGATCAAACGGGCCAGATCAGCTCATCAGTGCTATTTGCAACAAGTTTACCGAATCCGCAGTGCGTTTTGCAAATAATTAGGGACTAGGTAGTTTTCCGCAAAGCTAACCCCAAATGTGGTGGTTTTCTGCAATTCACTCAGTGGAGACACTTTTTTCATGCATACTTACATTATAAAACTTAGACATTTTGTAAACGGATCCCAGCACACCTATTCTGTGGAGATCTTTATTTTCTTATGTGGGCGGTAAAAGGGAATATTTCTAAGTTATATGCTTACATCTATTTCCTTCTTTATCGATATAGTCTCTTGAACCTTTATTGATCAAGAGACGGAGAGCTCGATACATGGTAGGATCTACAATGGATTCCAACAATTTGATCAAGAGATGGATAATTGGAGGAAAGCAACATGAAGTATAGCTAGATAAGGAGCTTTCTCAACACCTGTGTTTGCTCATCTTTTGACTTCCTCCAATATTCCAGACTGTTCGATAGACTGATTTCACACTTGAGAATCGCTACTCTTGAATACAATCTTGTTGGGACTATTTATACAATGGATTTTCACGAATTTTTCACCCTTCTTCATGCAGTTGACATCCCTTACCCATTTCATGCAGTTTTAACTATTTTTTGCAAGTGGAAATGAATACGAGCGTTAGGATGTTCACATGATTTTGCACTTGCAGTGTGTGTTTTCACATGATAAAACAGTTTCCGGATGACTTACTCCATACTCATGTCATGCTTTGGTAACAAAAAAAAAAACATAGCATGTGGAATATTTCATCCTTTTGTAAGATGTTGTTTAGATAATTTTTTTAGGGGGCTTGGATTATTTTTTGAGTATGTGCATCTTGCAGCAAGATGGAGAGGCCAGGCGTGCCATCTTTCCATCATCTAAAAAATTAACTCTTAAACATACCCACTTACCTTTTGAATTTGGATGTCAAGGGTCATGAGTTCAATTATGCTTTCTCCTGCCATGTTGTATGGACATAAATTATCCATGGTTGACCACTATTCTCATCATATGATGTTTGCCGGCTTTGAGCAGTGGCTACGGTGATCAGATGGCAAATTCTTTGGCAAGATTGATTGATGTAATTCATGGGAATGGAAAATGACGGTTCACAGCCTAGGGCTAGAGTAACATTTTCAAGCACAAGGCTTCAAAAGCCGCAAGAATAGCATTTCAAGCACAAGGCTGCAAAAGCAGCAAGATTATCTGTGATGTGGTAATCTCTTGTATCGGAATATGAACCTTGTTGTTAAGTCATCTGGTAGAAACACTTTTGTCATGCATACTTACCGGATGATACGAGAAACTATTGCCTTCTTTATCATCTCTTGGACCTTTATTGATCTGATATGAAGAGAACTAGAGCTTCACACATGGTACATTCAAATTTGGATTCCAACAATTTGTTCTTAGAGATGGATAGTTGGAAGAAAACAATCCAACAGAGTATATGTAGATAGAGTGATTTTCCACCAGCCGTGTTTGCTCATCTTTTGGCGTCCTCCAATATTCCAGACTGTTTAGTAGACTGATTTCACATTTGTGAGTTGCAAGTATTGAATGCAATCTTGATGGAAGTATTTATACAACGTATGTTGATGAACTTCTCACCTTTTTCATGCAATTGACATACCTTGCCCATTTCATGCAATTTTAACCATTCTTCTCAAGTGGAACGAATACAAGCAGTAGGACAGTCACATGATTTTGCACTTGCAGTGTGCGTATTCTCATGATAAAGCAGTTTCTGGTTGTACATGGGTACAAACGGCGAGCGGGCGTGTTGGTGCTGGTTGCGGACGCCCGACAATGCCTCTGTGGCGGCCGGGGACGAACAACATCGGCAGTGGAGGTGGAGGGTGTGGATGCAAATCGAGGGGTGAAGGGGCGGAGTGGAAAAAAATGGGACCGGGAGGAGGTATTGGGTGGGCCGGGGGTGTCGGAGTCCTATGTTTCGGGTGTCCGGACTCCCACAAACCTTTTCACTTTGTCTCCAATTTGCGGGATAAATCGCGTTCTGACCGTCCCGTGGACCGATAAAAGACCACGTTTAATGGCTACCGCGGTCTGGACAGATGCGGGCATTTTGCGGGTCCACCTTGAAGATGCCCTAACACTATAGTCGTTCCACACAAAATATGTTGCATGAGTTTGAGAAATTGATTGTTATTTGTCTGTATGGTTATGTTGCAATATTTCATTTGAAACTCCAGAACTATGGGGATTCACACTTGTCGGATTTAAACCCTTCGGTTTATTTTGCTCTTTAGACATGAATAACGCCTTTTATAATAATCTTGGTTAAGTCTCAGTCGATGCTTTATCCATGAGATCTTACATTTAGATATGTGCGATTCCCCCCCCCCCCCCCCCCCCTGTTTTTTTCTCTCTTACATGTTATGTCACTTAACTTAGACTTGGCTAAATCTCAGTCGACTGAGACCTAGTCACACTTTTTTTTTATAAAAGTGTCCATGATCACAACAATCCGTGTAGGCATGCGGTCTCACTTTTTTTTTTATAAAAGTGTCCATGATCACAACAATCCGTGTAGGCATGCGGGCGGACGCGTTCGCGTCATCCGCATCCGTTATGATTATTAGAGTAGCATGTTAACTAAAGGGAAACAGACCAAATTAGTTTCTCTAGGCTGCATGCTAGCATATGCGGACCATGCGAACGCGTCCGCCTGCGTGACTAAATCTGGCCCACCCCAAGAATACCCGATTTGAATGACTTGTAAAAATAACATCATATTGACACACCGGAATAGCCCAACTACACTAGGAATCATGAAGCGAAGTACGCAACCTAAACTGTCAAGTCATTGCCCGCCAATATGTGTGATGTTTAAGGGCGTGTTTGGATCCATGCCCACGCACCTAGCTAGGCAAGGCTAGCCTTGCCAACGAAGGCTAGCCAAATCGGCTCGCTCAAGCAAATGAGGAAAAAGCTGGAAACTGCAGGCAACGAGACAAGCTGGCCGAGGAACCAAACCCTCTGCTTTTTGCTTCGCGAGGCAAGGCAAGCGCTTGCCCAGGAACCAAACGTACTGAAGACTGAAAGCATATTCTGCTTAATGAGACATACGGGGTGTCCAACCTGGGGTTTGATCCCTGATGGACCGGGACAACTACCTCATGAGCCTCAGTGAAAACAATAATATTTGCGTTGTTGTATATCTGAATGTGAACCTTGTTGTTTAACCACATGGTACATTGCAAGCACTCTCCTCATGTGTACTTACTTACTTGTGCAAGTAAAATGGATGAGATATGAGACACATTTACAATTTACGACAATCTGTTCAGTAAATATTTATATAACATTTTTAATCATACTCCCTAGTTTAAAGTTGTTTTCTTTTCTGTCCATCAGGTCTCTCGAACTTCCAGTTGACGACTCCCAAGTGTGGGGGAGAACACAAAAGGCAATCACATTAGTGAACGCATAACGAGTCTTCAAAATTCTCATTTGTACTAACTTAATTTCACCATACTCACAACCAAACCCAAATGTTCAATCTGCCGACGACCAATTCTAAAGCTAGTAGGCATGTAAATACATCTACTGCTGTGTTTATGTGAGCGTAGGAGTACACCACCAATCTGGAGAGGAAGACACCGGCAATCCCAATATTTGAACTGCTGAGTAAATATCATATGTGCAGCAAGCATTCCGTGGCACGTGGTTGCATCTTCTATCTAAAGATTTGAAATGCCACGTCAGAATAACCTTTAGGTTTCGAACACTGGCTCCTCATCTCTTGTTTTTCTCCAATATCTCAGAGCAGTCGGTTGATTGATTTGGCATCCGGGAACAAGTCTTGAACAAGCTAGACCTGAGCAGAGGTATATATATAAGTTGGGCATCATGGAATTCCTTCTGTTCCTCATGCGATTGACATTGAACTCCTCATTCCATGAAAGGTTCGATCTATTTTTTTTAGAGCAACAGGAGGGGGCAAAGCCCTCCCGGTTCCATATATATATGAAACCATAAGGTTCACAAAGAGAGAAAACATAAAAGGTCCAACATGCCACTACGCAGCAGCTGAAAAAACATCCCAAATTTGCTCTAAAGCATGAGCAAAGGGGGAAACTGAAAGTTATCCCTATTACAGAGCACTGTCCCCTATTTTAATCAGTACTCCGTTTTGACTGGAGACATAAGCGGCAGAGATCATCTTCTCCGGTCTTGCTGTCTTGAACCTGGCCTTCTTCAAAGGGGAAGGTTCAGGGGATGGCGGCAGCAGCAGCAGCTCCAGCGGGGTTGTCGGGCTGAGTACAGACAGCTTCTTGCTCTCAGCAGGTGGAGGGCTCCTCGATGCATCAGCCTCACCTAGGGAGAGCATGTCAAGCACCCTAGCAGGGTCCAGGCGTGTCACCCCATCGATAGCTGGAAGGGGTTCTTGAGCTTCTCTGAGACCCACTGGATGAATGCTTCGATCTGGGGGAGGTAATCCTTCTTGAACAGAATCATCCATTTCTTGATCATCAAGAGGATACGTCTCCAAACCTGTTTAATATCAGACCAGATAGCATTTTTAAACACATGTGCATTTCTAGTTTTCCAGATGCCCCACAATATACAAGCACAGATGGAATTCAAAGCACATTGTTTCTTGCTAGCAGGCCAAAATCTTGCTACAGAAAGGTAATCTTGCCCTACAGGAATTTTAAAGAAAGCAGACACATCCTTCCAGATGCTTTGAGCTACAGCGCACCCAAAAAAGAGGTGGTCAATGCTCTCATATTCAGAGAAAAACTCACAGATCAAAGTTTTCTCCATGTTTCTCTTATCCAAATTATCTCTGGTCATTAATTTGTTATGAGCCAGGAGCCAGAGAAAAATTTGCACTCTGGGTGGGGAGACAATGGACCAGACAGAAGGAATGTAAATGGGCTGAACCCCCCTGAAGTTAATGATGTTGTACAAGGAGGTAGTAGTATACACTCCCTTAGAGTCATATTGCCAAATGAGCGCATCATCATCCCCATTATAAGAGACACTACGAAGGATCTGCTCAATGCACATCCAGGAATCTAGCATTTTATCAGTAAAAGTCCTCCTAAAGGTCAGTTTAATGGTGTTACCATCCCATACATCAGAGAGGGTAACACATTGCTGATCACAGATAGTATAAAGAGGCCAGAATTGGACAGAAAGGGGGGAGGTACCAAACCAGGTATTTTCCCAGAAATTGATTTTCTTCCCATCACCTACCTGCCATCTATATCCAAATTTCAGGGCTTTACAAGCCCAAAGTACTCCTTGCCAGAACTTAGATGGGTTAGGAGTTTTACTAGCAAAGATGTTTGGGGAGTTCTTGATATATTTCTTGTCAACTATGTTTCTCCAGATCTTGCCTTTATCCATAATATACCTTTTGACCCAGTTCCCCAGGAGGCACAAGTTTACATCCCTGAGGTTGGGCACCCCTAAACCCCCATGCTCTTTTTTCATACAGACTAGGTGCCAGTTGGCCAGGTGTAGTTTCCTATTCCCTTCAAAATCATTCCACAGGCAATGAGCTAACTGAGTGTTAATCAAGTCAAGTGCCCATTTAGGGAATTTGAAGGAGAGAAGGTAAACAGGAATACTAGAAAGGCATGCTTTAATAAGAGTAAGCCTAGCAACATAAGATATGAGTTTCCCTCTCCAGCCAGCCATCCTCTTAAGGATCTTGTCTATAATAGGCTGGATGTCCTCTCTCCTCATCTTATCATAGTGGAGAGGGACTCCTAAGTATTTTATAGGTAGTTTCCCTATAACACAGCTAAAAGTGTCAGCAAAACTAGCAGATTTATCTGCATCCATCCCTAAGGTAATGAGCTCACTTTTACTATAATTGATCCTCATGCCTGACACTTGTTCAAAGCATTGAAGGATAGTTTTCATGTTACTGGCCTTATCTAGATTGTCCTCCAAGAAGAGGATGGTTTCATCTGCATATTGGAGGCAGATGACCCCACCAGGGAGAAATTCAGGGCAGAGTCCACTAATCAGGTCCCTCTGAGCAGCTTTATACAACATTTTGGTAAGGACATCTACTACAAGATTGAAAAGTAATGGGGAGACAGGGTCCCCTTGCCTAAGTCCCTTGCCAGTGACAAAGGAGTTGCCTTCTACTCCATTAATTTTGACTCCTACAGAGCCCCCATGAGTAATCTGTTTGATCCAATGGATCCATTTGGGACAGAAGTTTCTCCTGGAGAGGACTTCAAGCAGGAATTCTAAATCTACTTTGTCAAAAGCCTTCTCATAGTCTAGCTTAAGCACAACTGCAGGAGTTTTAGAGCTATGCACAAAGTGCAAAATCTCATGAGCAGTCACTACACTTTCTAGGATGTACCTGCCTTTTATAAAAGCAGTTTGATTGCTAGAAGTAAGAAAGTGCATGAGTTTAGCAAGCCTGTTAGTGAGCACTTTGGTGAAGATCTTAAAACTGCAGTTAAGCAGGCTGATAGGCCTAAATGTTTTCATAGAGGTAGCATCTTTCTCTTTAGGAATGAGAGAAAGAATGGCAAAGTTTAACCTATAGATATCTAATTTGCCAGCATGGAAATCATCAAAAAGGGCCATGAGGTCTTTTTTGATGATTTCCCAAAATTCTTGATAGAACATAAAGGACAAGCCATCAGGTCCTGGTGCTCCATTAGAGTAAGAACCAAAGACTGCTTCTTTCACCTCCTCTTTAGAGGAAGGAGATTGGAGCATGTCATTATCCTTATCAGAAACCTTATCAGTCTCATTGAAGAAGTCTTCCTTCAAGGTGAAATTTCTTTTACTCTCTTTTCTAAAGAGGTCCTTATAAAAATTAGTAGCCACATCTAATATATCCTTAGTGTCAGTCACCACACCTGTGGGACCCTCCAAGGAGTGAATGAAGGTCTTCCTCCTCCTCTGGTTAGCAACAGCCTGGAAATACCTGGTGTTTCTATCACCCTCTAAGATATCTCCATCCCCAGCTCTTTGTCTGGCTTTTGTTTCCTCAACTAGCCAATTTTTTTGGAGCTCCTTATGGATATCATGCATTCTAGTAGTATCCACATCAGAGAGGGCACTAGTCTCAGCCTCAATGTCAAGTGCATCAAATTCCATAATGAGAGTACTTTTAATTTTCCTAATTTCAGCTCCAATGTTCTTACTCCAACCTCTAGCAAATTTCCTAAACCTTCTAGTCTTCTCCTGCCAAATATCCAGAGGGGAGGTGCTTTTGACAGGAGCATTCCAGCTTTTAGCAGCCAGCTCCTTAAAATTGTCAATGAGGAGCCACCACTTCTCAAATTTGAAGCTAGAGGCCTTGGGTACAGTGCCAACCCCTGAGTCCCAAAGCAAAGGGGTGTGGTCACTGCAAACCCTAGGGAGGGCCTGAGATGAGTTGAGGGGAAAAATCTCATCTAGCTCAGTGGTACAAAAAATTCTATCTATGGTGGACATGACAAGGGTATCCTAGTTGTTGGCCCAGGTAAATTGCCTACCGGACATTTTAATTTCTAGTAGGCTCCAGATTTCTATCCATGCATTGAATTTATCACACCATTTCTGGTCTACTCTACCATTGTTCTTGTCACTATGATACCTAGTAAGATTGAAATCTCCACCAATCAAAGTGGGAGTGTCAATATCCAGCAGGAGAGAGTGAAGTTCAGAAATAAACTCCTCCTTGCCTTCCTCATAAGGGGACCCATATACAGCTATCACCCTAATTTTCTTCTGAGTAGATTTCAAAATAAGAGTATAGGACACTGAGAACTTCTTGGCATCCCATTCCAAAATGTCAAAGATATCTAAGTCTACTCCCATCAAAATCCCTCCTGCAGTACCCAAGGCAGGGAGGTGATGCAATTCAAAGCATCTATTGCCACTAATGGATTTCAGAAAGGCAGCAGAGAGATCCTCTTTCTTGGTTTCCTAAAAGGAAATGATGTCTGCTTTGGTTTTATTTAAAGTATCATTAATATGGGGCTTTTTGCCAAACGTGCTGATCCCCCTGATATTCCAAAATAGGCATTTCACCTAGATCTTTTTGTCCTGGGGTGCTTGCCCCGCCCATATTTGGCTACGTGTGTCCACAGCGCGCTGTGATCTAAGTAATCACTATCAACCCCTTTAGCCCAGGGGGGGGGGTGCAGGGAGGACTATAGTTACCAACATCTTCTGAAAGCAAATTGTCTGGGAGCAAATACTCCATGTTCTCCAAAGATGCACTAGGTTCTGCAGCTCCACTATAGCAAGGGGACTACCTGTGGATGGTAGAGGTAACTAGGTATTCTTCTACTTGGGGAAAATAATCAGGACTAGGGTGACAGCTGGGGTTGTCATTAGTACCAACTAGAGCAAGAGGGTCGTAAACAGTACTATTAGCTACATCATCACTAGGGTGCTTTACAGCAGAGGCAGAAAGATACGCATCATCTACAGCTACATTAACAAGACTAGGGGGACAACTATAGCTGTCAGTAGTACTCCTAGGAATGGGTAAATCTTCCCCTACTTTAGCTAGAGAACAATCAATTTCTACTCCTATTTGATCAGAAATACTTAAAAACTTTGGATCATTGAAATTTTCAAAAGAATTTTTAAGAATGGTACCTTTAACTGAAGCTTTCTCTTTTCCAAGGTTCTGCACAACTTTGTTATCCATGGCTATTTCCAACATAGTCCTTCCTCCCAGATCAACCCTGGTGCTCCTCCTTTCTGGGATGATGGGCCCCCAAGTGTTTTTCCCTGATTTTTCCACTGGTGGGCCAGTGGACACAATCACATCAGCTTGAGTAACTTGCTCTACTATCTCTAGGTCTACTTCAGTATCAGACATGTCTGAGTCAGTGAGCTCCATTTCCCTAAGAAGGGAGTAGCAGGTGTCATTAGCTCCATGGTCATCCATCTGTTGCAGAAAGGCCAGTGCTGCCTGCCTGTTGTTGAGTTGAGAAAGCCCAGAAGAGCTTGAGTTTCCACTGAGAGAGGCAGAGGCTGAGGAGTTGGGAGTCTTTGCAGGGCCATGATCAGAGCCTGGATCTTCACTGTGAGTGTGAGAGTTAGTACCATTCCCATTGACATCCTCTTCTAGGGCCTCTCCTCCAATTGGTGGCTCAGGAGGAATTTCAACAGTGATCTTTACATTGTATAGATGTTCTCCAATCCCAAAAGCCTCTCCGTAGGAATGAGTGAGAAATCTCTGCATCTGAATTTTGTCCTAACCACCTCAAACAGGGACTTGAAATTGCCTTGCCAATCTACATCTAGCAAAGTCCCAAAGGCAGAGGCAAATTGTTCAAGCACCCCCAAATCTGTCCAAGTTGGGTCAAGGTTCTCCAGCTTCACCCAAACTTGTTGCAGCTCAGCAAAGTATTCCCAGTCACCCTTCCAGGTTTCCACCTTAACAGTAGCCCCTTCCACAGATGGAAGCCCAAACATGGGGTAACCAGCCACCTGCTCCACAGGGATGTGTGGTGGGAATTTAACCAAGTAGGTCCACTCATCCGACTGTCTGATCTGCCAGGGCCAAGTGGTTTTGTAGATCGCTGAGAAGTTTTTGTTGAGCTCATCCTTAGAAACAGCACCAGACTCAATGTAAACTACCCCAACATTCTTCATCAGTCCAACATGCTGAGAGTTGACATCAGGTATATCTATTTGATAATACCCAAGTCCTGTGGCCGCACTCCCTACATACTTTGCCACATTCCTTGGCTTCTTCTTGATGGGGAAGTCCTCAACCACATGAGTCACCATCTTGCAGATGAAGCAGAAACTCTGTTTGGTACATTTCTCTCTAGTGTGTCCTGGCTCCCCACAGTTCGGACAGATTCCATCTGCATATGGCTCATCAGCTCGAGCAGGGGTAGGGTTCCTCTCCTTCTGCTGATTCTTACTCTGCCTATTCATTCCTTTGTCTCTCCTGTTGGACAGAGAAGGGTTTCTGACTGCATTAGGATCACTAGCCTCAGCTACAATTGCATTTGTACCCGCATTCCCCACTTTTTGCTGCTGCTGTCCTGATGGTTGTTGTTGCTGCAGTCCTCCCTGTTGGGATCCTTGTCCTGAATCCCCCGCAGTCGCCTGAGGGTTATGGCTCTGGTCAGGCCAGGCCATAGGGTTCCTCCACTGGTTGGATTGCGGCTGCTGGAAGAAAGGCCCTGGATAATCCCACGGTGGAGGGCCTTGGAAACCAAAATTGGGGACGAATTGTTGTGGAGGGCCAAACTGCGGGTCGAATCCAAGAGGGGGCCAGTTACCTTGCACCATAGTCGGTCCAGACGGCGGGGGAGGGCGCTGGAGGCGTTGCTCAACCGAGGCAGATCGATTCCTATTGTTCCTTCCGCGCCCTTGGCCACGCCCGCGATTATCAGCCATGTCTTGGATCTCCACGAGAGTCGGCTTCGGTCCCTTCCAACTACCGCTAGCAAGAGATATGGTGGTGGTGGGGAGGAGCGGAGGTGGGGTACCAGGAGCGGTGACGGGGAAGCAATCGGCAGCGGAGAAAGCACGTGCGCCGACCAGCTCCTTGCGGATCCAGACTCGAATGGAGTGAGCCGGAACCCTAGGAATATCCTGAAGTAGCCCAAAACAGGGCCCGTTGGCCCGGTCCGCAAACATGTCGGACCCCACATCCCAGTCAGACACCGCGCTGCGTGGCCACAGTGGAACCCGCCTCTTCCCACTGACAGGTAGGCCCAGACCAGTCGAAAGAGGCCCATCTGCAGCGGCGGAGCCCAGCGCCCGTCCGCTGACAGGCGGGGCCCAGGTGCGACAGCTGCCCAGACCCGCCATGGATGAGGTTTGCGGCGGTGGTGGCGCAGTCGACACCGACGACGGAGGAGCCCCAGCTGGGTGAGAGCCACCTCCAACCCCATGGCCAGAGGTGTGGAAGAGGGAGCGGGGTCGATGGCGGCCACCAGCAGAGGCAATCGGAGCTTGGGAAGGTTCGGCGGCGCGACGGAGCGGGGAATCGATGTCCCATCCTGCTGTCGCCGGAGAAGCTCCCGGAGCCGCAGGACCCAGAGCGAGGGAGGTCACCACCGGGGCTGACGCTCCCAGAATGCGACCCAGCGCGCCCGTTGCTCTGGATCTGGAGTGGAGAGCTCTGCAAGCGCCCAGGAAATTGCATCGACTCCGGGCGGCATGCGGCCACACTCCTCGTCGTTGGAGTGGCCGGCGATGGCAATTGATAATCTCCTCCTCGCCTTCTCTGCAAAGCGCGCTTGCGCCAGGATTGAGGAACGCCGGCGTCGCAGTTCCCCCTTCCCCTGCGCATCTCTCGCCTCTCCATCCGCCATGGAGCACAACGCTCGCCCAAGGGATGGGGAGGCGGGCGCAGGGCACGGCAGTGGAGGTGGTCGTGGCGCAGATGGAGGTCAGCGGAGGTGGCGGAGGGAAGCGGGATCCGGCAAGGTGGGGAGGCACAACGGTGGTGGGCGGAGCGGGGATGAGCGGTGGGCTAGGAGCAGGCATCGGGGCTCTCGGAGTCTATGCACCAGCAAAAAGCAACACACATCGAGTCCATTATTCTCAGGAGGCAGTCATTGTCTGCTCTTCAGTAAAATGGGGCTCACTGAAAGGCAAGGTGGGCTTCAATGTCAGCCCTCGTCCATCTGTAGCCTGGACTTCAATCTATTTTCTTCTTCTTGTTTTGTACTCCCTCCGTTCCTGAATATAAGTCTTTTTACAGATTTCATTATGGACTATATACGGATGTATATAGACATAGTTTAGAGTGTAGGTTCGCTCATTTTGCTCCGCATGTAGTCTCTTATTGGAATCTCTAAAAAGACTTATATTTAGAAACGGAGGGAGTAAGAGAAAACGAAACATGGAAATAGAAAGATCACATGATTCTGCAGCGTATACTCTCGCATGATAAAAGAGATGATAAGACGGTTCTTCAATGACTTGGTCAATACTTATCACACACTTGGCTAACAAAAAATGCATATACCCCATTTTTATCACACTTGGTCAATACTTATCACACACTTGGTCAATACTTATCACACACTTGGCTAACAAAAAATGCATATACCCAGGGGCGTAGCCAGACCCAGGGCTGCTAGGCCGTGGCCTACGGCGTGTGATGTGGTTTTATCGTTGACTCAAGCTATAGTGGTTTTATCGTGGTCTCCATTGATTGGGAGCTTGACCACCCCGGTTGCCTCCTACAGGCTTTATCCACGGCAATTTCAGACCATTGCCCCCTCCACTTGGCATTGGACGATCACATGGGGCCGTGGAGGCGTTTTCGCTTCGAGAAGTTTTGGGTGACGATGGACGGATTCTTGAATGTGGTACAGGAGGCTTGGACTTGTGATGAGACAATCACGGACCCGTTCAGGAGACTTGACATCCTCCTTAGGAACACGGCAAAGACTCTTGCGATTTGGGGTCAGAAAAGAGTGGGCAATATCAAGATGCAATTGGCTGTGGCCAACATTGTCATCCTGAGATTCGATCGTGCCCAGGAATTTCGGGTGCTCACGGAGGAGTAGAGGTGGCTCAGAAGATCGCTCAAACAGCTTGTCCTCGGCCTCGCCTCGCTGGAGCGAACGATTGCTCGCCAGAGATCACGAATAACTTGGCTTCGGGAGGGGGATGCAAACACAAAGCTGTTCCACTTGGTGGCGAATGGCAGAAGGATGAAGAACTATATTCCGTCGCTATTAGTAGATGGGCGCATGGTCACGGACCAAGCCGGAAAGGAGGCTGCGTTTTACGACACTTACAAGGAGTTGCTTGGGAAGGATGCCGCTCGTGAGTTCACCCTGGACCTGGACGAGCTTGACATTCAAAGATTTGACCTCTCGGATCAGGATCTTCATTTCAACGATGAGGAGATTTGGGCTGTTATCAGGAGCATGCCGGCGATCGAGCCCCGGGGCCGGATGGCTTTATCGGCCTCTTCTTCCAGAAGGCCTGGGAGATAATAAAAGTGGATGTCATCGCGGCTTTGCACAAGCTTTTCATCGGAAACGGACGTGGGTTTGGCAGGCTGAATCAAACGTTGATCACCTTAATTCCTAAAACCCCGGAGGCATCAACCACTCTTGACTACCGCCCTATAAGCCTGGAGCATAGCCTACCGAAGATCGCTTCAAAGCTCTTGGCAAATAGGCTAAGTCCTCGGATGGGAGAGCTAGTTCACATAAACCAATCGGCGTTCATCAAGGGAAGAAGCATCCATGATAATTTCCTGCTAGTTAGGCAAATGGCGCGGCGATTACATCAGCGAAAGGCCAAAGGCGTGATGCTCAAGCTTGATATCTCTAAAGCTTTTGACTCCCTTTCGTGGCCCTTCCTTTTTGAGGTGCTCAGGGCAAAAGGGTTCTCGAACAGATGGATTTCCTGGATTAGCATCTTGCTTATGACTGCAAGCTCGAGAGTTTTGGTTAACGGCTGCGCCGGTCCAAAGTTCATGCATGCCAAAGGGCTTCATCAGGGGGACTCGGTCTCCCCTCTGCTTTTCATCATGGCAATGGATGTTCTCACCTCTCTGGTCATCAAAGCGCACAAGCATGGGATCCTCAAGCCCATTGCCAATTCTACCCCGATGTAGAGGCTCTCCTTGTACGCGGATGACGTGGTTCTCTACATTAGGCCAACCAGGCCGGAGCTGCAACTTGTGAAGGAGCTTTTGGGCATCTTTGGAGTGGCATCGGGTTTGAAAGTAAACTACGCAAAGTCAGCTGCAATACTCATAAGATCCGAAGAGGAGGATGTGGAGCTGGTCAGAAGTGCTCTACCTTGGAAGATCGATTCCTTCCCGTGTAGATACTTGGGTCTACAATTAAGCATCAAGCAACTCAAACGCAACGAATGGCAACCGATTGTTGATGCGGCGCTCCACATCATGTCTGGCTGGCAGCGTGGGCTTGTCACCAGGCCTGGATGGCTTATCCTGGCGAATCAGGTCATGAGAGCGAGGCCTACGCACCACCTCATGGTTGCTGAGGCACCAAAGTGGGCACTGGAACAAGTGGATAAGGGCTGCCGCGCATTTTTCTGGGCTGGCACGGATGCCGTTAATGGCGTCAAATGTGTGGTTTCATGGAGAAGAGTTTTCCGCCCCAAGCAGCTCGGAGGCCTGGGCATCATTGACCTACACAAGTATGGCATTGCCCTGAGGCTAAGATGGGAATGGCTTAAGAGGACGGATCCGTCAAGGCCCTGGCAGGGCTTAAATCTCACCGCGGATAAGCAAGTAGCGCTCGCCTTCTGGAGTCTTGTCCATTGGCGTATTGGGAATGGAGAGCGCGCCCTATTTTGGAGATATAGATGACTGCATGGAGGCACAGTCGCGGAGATCGCACCCTTGGTGGCGGCCAGAGTCAGGACGCAGGTGGCTAACAAACGCCTCGTCAGCGAGGGGCTTTGCTCACACACTTGGACAGATGACATTACCGGGACCCTTGACACTGACGCTCTTGCTCAGCTCATCCGGCTATGGGAACTTCTTATGGAGGTACACTTAGATTCGGAGGTGGAAGATGCTCCTATTTGGGCATGGAATGAGTCCGGTGTCTACTCCGCAGCATCGGCTTATAGGGTGCTTTGTATGGGTGGCATTCGGTTCCGCTCGTTCGCTGCCATCTGGAAATGTTGTGCGCCGTTGTCCTGTCGGATCTTCATGTGGCTCGCGGTGCAATATCGCCTTTGGACTTCGGACAGGAGAGCTCGGCATGGGCTTCAGGACCAAACCTCCCCGTGCTACCTTTGTGATCAGGACGAAGACAATGTGGATCACATTTTGCTTCAGTGCGTGTATGCTAGGCATGTGTGGTTTCTCTTTTTCACCAGGATTGGAGTTGACCTCTTTGCCCCACGGCGCAATCCCACCTGGAGGAGTGGTGGTGCGAGGCAAGGAAGCGGATTGCCAAGACTAGCAGAAAAGGCTTCGACACGGTGGTTATGTTAATATGCTGGTCTTTGTGGAAGCAGAGGAATGCGAGAGCTTTGGTAGGAGCGACAAGCTAGATGTGTTAAGCGTGACGGAGGCCATATTCCGCGAA
Source organism: Triticum timopheevii (assembly GCA_963921465.1). Classification (NCBI taxonomy): domain Eukaryota; kingdom Viridiplantae; phylum Streptophyta; class Magnoliopsida; order Poales; family Poaceae; genus Triticum; species Triticum timopheevii. Next base: position 16,429,143 of record OY997270.1, on the reverse strand, counting down.
CTGGCCATCTGGATGCAGGCCGGAGCAACTGGAGTGGAGCATGTAGTTGAGTAGCACATTGAGTGTTGAGTTGGAGTGGAGGCGATGTCCGGGTCAGCTTGTGGCCTCGTGACTAGCTAAAAACCTCTCTTGTACATATTTTCCCCTCTTCTATAAAGCTATGGTACGCCTTTGGCGTACCCTCGAAAAAAAAAGCTATAGTGGCTACTGTATATGCACTGCTGGTCCGAGCATAGGAGAAACCTGGCTATGGCACTGCCCACACGGGAAAGGTCCATTTTAAACGCTGAATTTGTAGAGGTTAGGCGAAACGAACCCCCACATCGAAATTCTTGTCGATTGCACTCTGAACTATACAATCCCGGTCTGAAACGATCCCTGGGTCGTTTGGAACATGGGGATTATGGACGTGGTCAGGATTGGTTGCACGCGCGGGAAAAAACTAGACGAGCCCAGTCTGGCCCAGCACGCTGTCCACTTCGTGCAGTCCTTGAGGCCCATCAACATACGGAGAACGCAAAACACAGCTGTAGCCATTAACCACTACGTCAACTTCACTTAGTTGTACACTGCTGCAAAAATATGATTATTTGACCGTCCTTTAGTTCACGAAATGAAAAGAAAAAATACAGAAATTCGAAATAGTTCAGAGAAATAAAAAAAGTTCATGAATTTGGAAAAAAATACAACTTTGAAAAAATTGTCGTGGGTTTAAAAGACTACACAGATTATGAAAACTCCACGAGTTTTCAAAAAAAGTTTACAAATTTAAAAAACATATTGGAAACAGTTTCACACATTAGATAAAAGTTTTACGGATTATATAAAAATAAAAAATCACGCATTATTTGTTTTTGCAGATTATATAAAAAATAAAAATAGAAAAAAATTCCTACATTAGATATTTTGAGCAGTGTAACAGACAAAATGGCCCCCCCAGCGTGGGGACGGGTGCATTAATTATTTTTTCCTTTTTACTCTTTCTTTTTCCCTATATTATACAAAGTTCATTGCGTGTTACAAAAATGTTCATTGTATATTTAGGAATGTTCACGGTATATTACAAAAAAGTTCATCATTCATTATAAAATGTTCATAGTATATTAGAAATTGCTCAATGAATATAAATGTTCTCTTATTCTTCTCCTTCTTCTTCCACCATGACATGGCCTTCCATCCTCTCTTCTCCATGTTTCCCTTGTACCTGAGTATGCATAGGGTCTTCGTTTGAGGTAGTAACTATGTCTCATATGAATGTAAAGGTAGTTCAAAGAGGAGCTGAGTTCACCTCGGTTCCAATGGCATGTGCACGTGCTCTCGTCATCAGTCTACTGGGCGCTTAGGATCTTTATATAGGATCCATAGTGATGTCCATGGGGGTGCTCCGCACCAGAAAGTTTGCGGTTAGGAGCCTTGTGGTTGACGACAATGGCTAATCTCTTCTGATGCCTTGTCCATGTAAATATTTTTAACATGTAGTTTGCTTCCTTGTTCTAAGTGAATGTGCAATTCTCACGCCATGCAACCATTAGAATATTTTTGTGGCATCAAACTAATGAATTTCCTTCATCTTATATTATATGAAAAATTCGTAGTAAATAAGTTTCCTCTAGCCCAGGTGGAAGATTTTTTTTCTTGGTACCATCCAGAAAGCGCACTTTTTACCGAAGCTAACATGGAACTTTCTGCTCCTGTGTATCTTCATGTTGTTTTGGTTAAGTTTTTCTTGAGCGTCAAATCTGCTAGCTAAGTGCTTCAACTCTTAGTTACCTATATCAACATTCACAGGCTACATCACACGAGACAAGGGGGGGAACCGTAGAAGTTGATAAAGAATGTAATATGATGGAGTTTAAACTCACGAGAATCTAGAGAGAAGAGTATTCCTGATGTTCTTCTCTGGCTATGGATTAATTTATGTATGCAAAGCAGCCACGATATGTGTAGTTTTCCCATATTTTGAGATTGCTGCAAAAAACCTTCTAATTAGGAAATGGGTGTAATAAAAGGGATTTTCAGGGGCCAAACTGTTAGGGTTCAGTTTTCTCTCTCGGGATTGTCCCAGCCGTCAGGTTAAAACTGAATCTATAAATCGGGATCCCCTTCACTCTCATATTCTCATCCCTCCCCATTTCTAGTCCATTGTCCAAACAAAACATCTTACCCTAGAAACCCGGGCCTGCCATGGCAGCGGCGGCGGACTGGTCGAGCCTTCACCAGGACCTCCTCAGCCGTATCTTCCTCCTAATCGCATGCCTCGCCGACCGCGTCAGGGCCTCCACCGCCTGCAAGCACTGGCGAAGCGTTGCGCTGGATGAGCCGCCCACGCTTCCCTGGCTCCTCACGCCCTCCACCGCCGGCATCTCCTGCTACCGGATCTTGGGCGGCTTAGACCATCCGCGCCCGTCCATCCCCGGCGAGGTCCACGGGGCGCGTTTCTGCGGCTCCTTTCCGGGCGGCTGGTTCGTGGTCGCGCAACGCCACTGGCGCGCCCACGCCCTGATCAACCTCCGGTCCGGCGAGCGCGTTCCCCTCCCGGACCGCGTGCGCATCCCCCTGCACCCCGGCGTCCTTAAGTGCCCAATAGTAGTCCGCGTAGCCGCCATGTCCGCCCCGCCATCGTCTGGCGCCTGCGTCGTCGCTGCCCTAACGTCAGGCCCGAGCCCGACCACCTTGGCGTTCTGGCGGCCGGGCATAGACTGCTGGTTGCGGGCGCCAACGGGGACGCTCGTTCCGTGCGACGCCCAAGACCTGACTTACCAAGACGGATGGTTCTGGGCCGTCACCTCCGGGGATCTGCTCGTGTGCTACAAGCCGGAAATCGCCGATGGAGACGGCGCCTCTCTTACCATTCGACATCTCGTCTATGGTCACCCGACGACCCCGACGGCGCCCGGGGAGGCCGTCTCCCGCTACCTCTTGCTCTCCGCCTCCGGCGCCCATCTTCTGATGGTGAAGAGGTTCGTCGCGCCGGCGAGAGGCGGCGCCACGTTGCGCTTCGAGGTCTTCAGCCTACACAAGGAACAGGACGGACGGTCGGCTTCCTGGCGCTCCTACCCGATGAGCGGGCGGCTGCTCTTCGTCGGCCGGAGCTGCTCCAGGGCATTCGACACCGGGCACGCCGGCAGCCCGGGCTACATCTACTTCCTCGACGACGTCTACCCTAGGGGTCCGCGCAGCGTCCTTCAGCACAAAGTGTATCCCTGCGTGGACACCGGCGCCTGGTGTTGCTCCCGTCAGGAAATCAACCGCTGCCTGCCATGCTCCCGTCCCTCGGACAGCTCGCCCTGCATTTGGTACCTTCATTGAGCTAGCCAAGCCAAGACAGCAGGTTCATGCATTTTGAATTTTTGAGACATCATCAAGATTCATTCCGATCAGCAGGTTCAATCTGAGACTTGATGGAGTAGATTTCCATTGCTAGTAGTTCCGATCTCCATCAGTTTTCCGTCAGTATAATTAGAGCCGGCCGGTGTCTAATGTTGCTGTTATCGGTGCCATCGTTGTCGTCATTTGTTGTAATGGGGTTATGGGAAATTGGAAGTTCCGTGCCCAACAATTGGCTGTTTGTACTTGATTTGAAGATTGTTTTTGAACCCATTTCATCTATAAATATATGTTGTTGTGTCATTGTTGTCGTTGCAATAAGCCTATCTATGGGATGAAATTGGGAGTTCCATATCCAATTTGTCTGTGTACTTAACCTGACGACTGTTTTTCAAGTTCATTTCATCTACGAAATTGATAGGAGTAACTCTTTAGACTTTTGGCACCCAGGGGCATATGCTCCTGGTATTTAAAATGTGTTTTAAACATATTTTAGAATGTCACAAAATTCTGACAAAATGTTTTGCTCGTACATCTCGACATTATACGTACCCACAAAGTCGTTTCGTCAAAAACCGTCAATTTTTCTGTCGCATGTGAAAAAGACAAAATTCAGTATTAAAAAGGGCTTTTCACGAGATATTTCTTTGTCTTCTTTACACAAGTCACAGAAAATGCCGGTTTTCCACAAAACTTGGCGTACGCACATATGTATAATATTGAGATGTATGCATCAAATTTTTGTTTGGAATTTTTTTGACATTTTGACAAGTTTTTCCGGTGACAGGAGCATATGCTCCCATGTGCCAAAGTGATTTTCCGATATATACACATACATACTCGTTGTTTGATTTCTATGTGCTTCTCATTTTTTTTTTCTGGCTCTCCTAGCTAGTAGCTACTATTTCAATCATGTAACACTGTGTTTGGATGTCTCCATTGAAGCCAAGGAAATTGAATCAGTATTCCGCTAGCAGCAATTAAGAGATATTCTGCTGTCAATTCAAATTGAGATTTAAGATTCATCTATAATGCTTAAATAATATTTCCCATACTATACATAATGTGCAACTGCATATTTTATGAGACGACCTTTAATTTGTTCACTTCTCTGTATCTTTGCAAGTCTTTGCTCAGCTGAATGCATGGTATATGTGTGTTAGCAAAATATACTTATTATATGTCTCTGGCAGAAATACATGTGGATGCATACTAGTCTTCCACTACTAATCATGTGACCTCATTTCAGTGGAAATGGTTAAGATGCATTTTCCTTATCAAAAACCTCTCCTTTCATCTAATACTAACTAGTGCCAAAAAAGCGAGGCGCCACGCCGCGCCGGTAGCGGAGCCCGTTGAATTTCGGGTGCTCATTTGGTTAAAGAACGGAATATCGAGTGGAGCGAAGAGGTTGATTGAGTGACAATTATTATTTGGCAAATAGTTTCAAGAACGCAACTGAACAAATAATTTTGTGAAACAAAAAGAATTATATAATATTAATGATTGTAGCCAAGGAAAGTAGTGTTACATGGTCACAGTTGTAGACATTGTCAGATATAATCTTAGCTTTGAGATTCATCTTTATAAGATATTTAGAATGACAAAGCAACATCAATAATTAAAGCACAATTTGTATTGTATCTACGATCTAGAAACGAAAGCTATTCGGCATGAAATTTTCTCTTCATCATGATATGAGGAAGTAGCAATACATGTGGATGCATGCCAGTCTTCCAATACTAATCATGTGATCTCATTTCAGTGGAAATGGTTAATTAAGATGCATTTTCCTTATCAAACCTCTTCTTTCATCTATAATACTAATACGTGGTGTGTTAATTGTGCTCCATATGTACCGCCCTAACTTATAGCTAAGGCATATATACATGAGCCACACCAAATGGGGCAGTCGGTTTGCTTAGGAGAATATTATCTATGATAATATTCATCTATATGTTATATATAATTATGGAGTAGAAATTAGGGAATAAGGCATTTGAGATGATCCAGTTCACTATTACAGCTTATATATTATGGAAATGTATTTTTTTCTTTGCATATATAGCTTCTGATCTGCAATAAGATCCAAGTAAGAGAAAGGGTCAAAGGATGAATGTGAGCTAAACTGTATGATGTGCTTGTCGGTAATATTTAAATGCTATGTTTGGACAAAAGAAACTCGTAATATTAAGGGATAAAAAAGGACATAGTAAACATTGATTCCACATAAACTGTTGTCACCATCGTGTTGCCTGGACTGGACCTCTAGTGAACATCTTTAGCCAGTGGAGAAGTATGCATTTTTAGGAGTAAGAGGGTCAAACTACATGTGGTCACGCAATTGAGAAGCTATTATACGAGGTCACATTGATCAAATAGAACGGAGCTGCATATAGCTGGTCGGACACTTGCACAACTTCATGACTATGGTCATGACAAGCAGAGAAAGGAAGACCAGGACGCTTTCGACCTTCTGCTTTCTAAAATTTGGGCCTCAGCGTCTTCCATATCAAGGCAGGAGCCAGCTGTCTAGTTGCCTCGGCGGTTCTTTTGACTTAGTTGTTGGCTATGTCATTTCATGTCGGTTCCGCCTCTCTTCCAGCCTGTGTGTCGTGCTGGTGGTCTGGGTGCCCTGTACCTCATACTTTCGTAACTTCGGGTTGCCCCTGGTTGGGTGCGGTCGTGTTTGTCGGGTTTGGTTGTCTGGAACACTGCAGGGTTGCATTATTTATAAAGTCGGGCTCACGCATTTCCTCTAAAAAAACAAGCAGAGAAAGGAGGGCGTGGGGGGGGGGGGGGGGGGGGGGGGGCGTGGAATAAGCTCTTTTAGATAGATGAATCTGTGGAAGGATCTGTGCGTGAGGAATTTGTTACCATACAACTCAGATTAGTGCCCAAGGAATTTTTTTCTTTGAATAACTGAGGGTTCCCACCTGTATATATTACTCAGGGGGGTTCAAACAAAAGTTTGAATGTTACAGAGTTACAAGGGTGCATCGTTGCGCAAGGATATGTATCAACGCCATGACATAGCGTGTGCCTGTTGACTAGGATATGAAAACCTATGAGTCCAATGAGTGAAATCATCAACAATTTTACGAACAGTCAAACTAGAGGGCCCCGACTCATTGCGGGAGACCTTGGCGTCATGTGACTCACAACTATTCCATAGTATGGCGAGTAGGGCAATCGTCCAAATGTCCAAATTCAGCCTCGGGGAGTAGCAACATCCCAAAGCGTGTGCACGGATCTGGAGCAAGCAGACCTAGACGATGCCAAACAACCAAAGAGTGTCGGCAGAGAATGAACATGTGTAGTGCGTCTTCCACGAGCGTAGAGCATCTTGGGACGATGTTGTTTTTTCGCAAGTGCTTGGGCAAAAAGATTCGCCTTGGTGTTGAGCCTGTCGCGGGAAGTGCAGACAAGCGAAGATCCTGACTTTGTTCGGAGCTAAGAACAAATTAGGAGAGCATTGTGGTCAACTTCCTCCTCGTGCATGAGTTGAGCATATGCTTCTTTGGTGGAAAAGTCAAGCCCATGGTTGAGGAATCTGAAGAGCAACAGATCCAACTAGATAGTAGCAACATGGGTTAGGCGATTTTGCAGGTTAGTAAGTAAACCATTATGCAGTACATGTGAGACTAAGGCAACATCGTTTGTAGAGTGGTTAAAAAGGTTAAGGAATTTGAGTACCCAAGGGATTGCTTTGGAGGGAAAGGACTTACAAGAAGACAAAAACCAGCACATCCAACTTTGGAGCGGCCTCGTTACGAGATGGTATGTAGTGTCTCCTTTATTGATACCAAAACAAAAACATGGGGCAGATACGAATGTGTGACTTCCACATTTCCCTCACGATAGATAAATATGATTGAAATTACCATCTACATCTACCCTAGACAAATCGTTATTACATCATAAATGCTATGAAATGAAAAAGTGAGAGTTCAATTTTAAAAGTAAAAAAAATTGTTGAACAACGGTAGCCAACAGTTGAAGAGAAAACAAGTGGTTTAGTCACCTATTGCAATCAAGTTTTTGTTGACCATAAAAAATGTTTTAGTGTATTGCTACATATCATGATGATGAGACAGCATGTAATGCCTTTAACAATGGAACAACATGTAATGCCTTTAGCAATACATGTAGTCATCATCATTGCCAGGTGCAACAAATGAAGTCAGAGAAAGTGTTTTCATCACAGAGAGCGAGAGTCGGTACTCATATAACCCCACCAAACCAAAGACACAATGTGTTGCCGAGCAAACATGCCCATACCATCACAACATTAACAACATGAAATACGAGCCGGATGCCCATGCTCCATATTACCTACCTTACCAAAGGACCAGTAGGTATATAGGACATGTTGGTGCACCTTTAAGGATCACCAAAGTAAAAAAAAAAAACAAGTCCACCCATTGAGCCAAGAAACAAGATGGCATGCCATAGCAGCGTCTGTCATACTATGGCCATATTGGAAATAGTCGTCCATGTGCACGGTCGTCGCACGACCTTGCCACGGGACCAAAACCATGTATGTGCAAAACATGCGGCCAGACAGCGCTCACAACCATCTCCATTTATTTCCATCAAGCATGCCACCGACATCGATCTCGCGGACTAGCAGACACCAAGAGGAAAGCATCCCACCCAGATTACGTAGGCCACACAAGGCACCATGGATTAGGGGCGAGAATCATGATCTCCAATGGTGTTGGATCGTCGTGTAAAGGATGCCATGCCACATGAACCTCCAAAGGAGAACAAAGCTTACCGGACATGCGCCCCCCACAGAGATGGTCATCAGCCTAGGGTCACTCCGTTCGGAGCGGTGGTTTCGTCGTGTGCACATACGGGTTTAGAGGCACCTAGGCTACGGCTCACAACACAAGGCCGCAAATTTGTCTTTCGGAACCAGGAATAGGTACCACATCTACAAATAGTTATGGTAGGAAATGGGGTCCATGGAGAGAATGAAGCCTCGTCACCGCTATAGTCTCCATGGGGTTTTACCAATAGCATACTTGGTGGCACTGAGGGAAGCATGCTTGGAGGTGGGGGAGAAAATTGGAGGTTATGGACGTAGCATGTGTCGCCTAGGAGGGTGACGTGGGGACGATCCAGCTTTTCCGGAGCCAACTCATGGGAGATGTTCCTCCTAATTCTTCTGTACATTTTTTCATTCCGATTTCAACCAATAGTTACTTCTCCATTTTTATGCCCGGTAGAATTTCAAGAGGTATTGCCTCCTCCAATGAACCAAATGACTAAGGAGTATGGATGTGGAAGTATTCAAAAGAAAAAAACATGATGGTGTAGTATCAATTAGGTGTATAAAGGGGGTGGTGAATAGACTACAACAAAATTAACCCCTTTTAATTGGAAATTTTAAGATAAGTACCCCTAATTATCTACAGCACCCTAAGCATGCAAATCTACGGAAATAGAGCAGAAGCAAAACATAATATTACTAAAGGAGTAAGGGAACAAATTGCAAACATCGTGATTTTTCCCAAGGTTCGGAATGATGGAAAATTTATTCACGACAATGGGCGGCAGGCGGTTACGTGATGCTGTAAAAAAATATACTGATAAGTGGCAGCAATGGTGAATTTAATTCCAACACTCACGTTGTTCTTGCGGGGCAGACAAATACATATTCTCAGTATGTTACAACATTCCAAGAATACCAGGTCCAAAGATACGAGGTATGTGAACTTTGCTTCTGTACACCCCTTATATAAATTGACGGTGGAGATTAAAACACATCCGTTCAATCAAAATGGGTAATATAGTCCATTAAATATTAAATGCCGGAGCGGTTTCATAGAGCTATGACCCTTGATTACGATTATTGTTGAGTGAACTTCGTGAATCACTACTAAGGAAAACCTTATACACAGAATTTTAGCAGTAGCCCGTCTCAAAAAACCACGCTAGTGCTAAGTAGCAGTAGCGTGTTGCCGCAAACCGCGCTACAGAGACAATTGTAGCTGTAGTGCACCTGAAGATAAAAGCGCTACTATTAAAATTCCAACTGCTTAGCCGATAGGCTACACATAGTAGTAGTGATCTACAGAGAACAGCGCTACCGCTACATATGCTTTGTAGCAGCGCATTTACGCAGAAAGGCGATAAAGGAAATAAAATTAAATGGAAAGCAAATAAAAAGTAAATGAAAATGAAAGAAATAAAAAGTAAAAAAATAAAATGTAAAAAAAATAAATGAAAAAGGGAAAAAGGAGAAAGGAGTAGCAGTAGCGCGTATCCAGGAACGCGCTGTAGGTAACTTAACAGTAGCACACTTCCCGGAAAGCGCTACTGCTACTTTTCACTTAACGGAGCGGTTCGTTCTTCCCCACGGCCACTTCTCCCAAATCCCAACTCCTCCGTTGTCGCTGCCGCCATCGCCCGTCGGCCGCCGCGCGCTCTCCCGTTGCTCTCCGCACACCCTTGACGCCGCCCCCGACCCCGGATTCGACGCCGCCCCCGACCCCGACCTCGACGCCGCCCCCGACCTCGACGCCTCCCCCGACCCCGACCTCGACGCCGCCCTCCGCCGCGCGCCCGAGCTCCGACCCCGACCTCGACGCCGCTTGCCCCTCCCTCGCCGCAGGCACCCGAGGTGAGCACACCTGCTCCTCCCCCTCCCCTACCTTTGCCTAGGGTTCTTCAAATTTTAGTTGCACCAAATTAGTTAGGGTTCATCTATTGTATCAAATTTCGGATTATCCGCTACACTTTCCACCCCTAGGTTCATCAAATTAGATGGTAATTAGGGCAGTAGTTCCTAGGTACTAATTAGTTAGTAAGAACTAGGTACTAATTTATTTTTTATTTATAGTAAGTTTATTTTTAGTAAGAACTAGTTGAATTAATAGAACTAGTTGAATATGTCACATTTGTTGTTATTTTTTTAGTCAAAGCAATTTTTCCCGCATTGACGTCGACAATGCCTATCCCGCATCCTCGTCGTCGACTCGGCGGAGGACACCTGCTTGACCAGATGGGCCATGTTTGGGACTGGGCTCCGCCGGGCTGGTACTGGGAGGCGCTACATACCGGGGGGCGCAGCTTGGTGAGTAGTCAGCCCGTCGTTGACCCGAACCTTCTTTGGTAGCGGTCGCGTGGGCCAGTGACGGCCGAGAGGCTTGAGGACTCCGCGGAGGTGGTACATCACCATATCAGCGAGGAGGACGCGCACGTCCGTCGCTACTTGGTTGCGCTGGAGCACAGGTTCTCCAATACTTGGCAGGTTCTCCAGGGATCTCACTGGAGCTATGATCCTGTGATGGTTCCTTCTCTTTGGGTGTCCACCGCCTGCGCCGATACCCTTCATTTGCTAGGGTTTTAGTTGTATTAGTGATGTTATATGTATGATATTATTCGGGATGTATTAGTGATAATATTCGACGATGTACGGATGCAAGAGATGATTTACTTTTTCTTATTGAATGCATGCTAATTTGAATACTTATTTATTTTACGATTTGGTTTTGCTTATTGAATGCTCATGTCAATATGAGTCCTATAAAATATTTTGAATGCTCATGAAAATATACTCAGCTGAAGTCATGTTTGCAGGTTACACCTTCGAGTGGTCTATGTTTTGCCGGAGTGTTGATTCATTTCCGTTCCGATAAATTTCAGGCGCTCGATATGTCCTATTTTTAGCAAAGGTCATGCCGGATTTTTCCGTAAATTTTGGCATGACTTGTGCCAGAATATGTAGGACATATCGAGTGCCCCAGATTTGTGTGTTGAGTATCCTAGTAGTTGTCTTCGATCGATTTTCAATTAATGTTTCAACTATGAACATAGGAAATGTCTGACGACGAAAAGGATTTTGATATTTGCAAATACAGCAAAGACGAGCGCGGCCTGTGCGACATAATCTTCCTAGATGATGATAGACGCTTGAGCATCAAGCTGGACGAGAACTTCGAAGTGGATACAGTAAGTCATAACGACAAGTCTTTTTTCGAAACTAAGAATGACATGTGCTTCATTTGCTTCAACTTATAATTTATTTATTTTACTATTCTACTAGCGTATCCCCTGCCATGCAAGAGTTTTTGTCTTGGATAAGATAGGTTTCAATCCTATGAAAACTACTATGGAGGTAAAGAGAGTTTAATTGAAGACCGAGCATGGTTATACTTTCCATGCAAAATTATACAACGCAGAGACCTACACCTATTTTGAATGCAAAACTTGACAAGCACTATGCAAGACTTATGCATTTGCGACTGATATGGTTATCACCTTTGATATTCGTCCGGAAGATGATATTGAAGGTAATATTGACATCTGGGTGGATGTGCAGACGCCTCCAGTTATACCATTATGTGACTTTCTCAACCATATTTATGTCTTTGATATTGTTTATTCAAAAATAGTTGACAACTAGTTTCTATTGATATCTTATTTCCATTCAAGCAAACATGTGCAGCGCTTGGTAGACAGGACCTACTACTGTCCCGGGGCTGAACTAAACTGTGAGGAGATAAGTCATTATGTTTCATGGATTGAGGATCTTCATACTGTCAAGACAAATTATTTTTCTGGACTTAAAAATCTTAGTACTCAAAACGTGTGATCAATAGTGTTCGTACTAAACTACAGTCACATCTAACTAGGAAAGATGGTAAGATTTTTTACTATTTGTCCTTAGTGCATCTTTTGCATACATTATTTTTAAGATAAACTTCGTTGCTAAGTATGTTACTATACGATTTTGTTCAGCAGGGACTCCCAATGAATGTTGTGCCTCATTGGATCGAGACTAAAGGTCGCATGAGAATGGTTAGCTTACGGCCAATACATCCTACAATTCACTTTAGTGCATTCAGGATTTCTAATAGCGAGGAATCCTTAATAGTGAAAGACTGGAGCAAAATTGTGAACGATCGCAGAGAAGTACTAGGGGGCAGCAATCAGAAGCGCAACCCATGATTAGGAGACAGTTTCATCTGCATGCTCCAACATGATGAATCAGGAGTGCTACACATGTTTTATGTTATTTTACCTGAGAGAGAGCAGAGGAGTGATTAGCTAGCTAGAAATGAGTTTGAAGATGATGATGTGCTACACTATGACTACGATGATTAAATAGCTAGTGTTGGTGGTAATGACTATGATGATTATTATTAGTTAGTGTTGGTGGTGATTAGATAGCTACCGCAACTAGTGTTGGCTGTGATTAGCTCGCTAGAATGAGTTTGGAGATGATGATGTGCTACACTATGACTATGATGATTAAATAATCATTATTGATGGTAATGACTATGATAATGATTAAATAGCTTGTGCTGGCGGATTAAATTCAAGTGGATGCAACATGTGGTGCACATCGAAAGTACTACTAGTCCAAACTAGATCAAGTTTGGATTAGTAGTATACTTTTGACATGCACCACATGTTGCCTCAACTTGAACCTAATCTACCTTCATTTGACGCACTGTTATGGACATAATGATATAAACCTCATAATTGGTATTGTACCAAAATTTGTATAACAACATATAAATACACTAAATAAAAAAATTAAAATAATAATTCTAGTAGCGATGGACAGTAAACACGCTGCTACTAGCTAGATTAGCAGTAGCGCGGGAGTGAACACACGCTGCGGCTATATATCTTAGCAGTAGCGCGTGTCGCACGCGCTACTGCTAAGTAATAGTTGTTGCGCCTTATTAGTAGCGCGGTGTCCCGCGCTACTAGTGAGCATTAAACCGACACTACTACGGTTTTCCCTAGTAGTGAGTGCCTATCTCTAATCATCTCTACCCCAAGAAAACTGAGTTGGTCGGGATCTGCTACAACAGCCTGCCGGTGGCTGGATTTCAAAACAGGTTACATACATCAGTAGACTTCTCATTGTGATGTTTTTCATGTCCTTGCTACCCCTTTTTTACAAAAAGGAGGGAGTACCCTCAGCCTCCATATCATGTGAATGCATGTACTCCCTCCGTCCGAAAATACTTGTCGAAGAAATGCATAAAAATGGATGTATCTAGAGTTAAAATACGTCTAGATACATCCATTCCTCCGACAAGTATTTACGGACAAAGGGAGTAGTCAATATGGGCCTGCCCCATCTAGATATGTCTGAATATTAGTCCTTCCTCTTCGACTTGCTTGCAAGCCTGCAGTAAAGTGTCACTGTTTGAAGATATCAGAACTTGTGTCAACGACATCCATTTTTTTAGCGCAAACCAATATAATTGGTTTATGTTAGAAACTCTCCACAATTATACCAGTGTGGCTTTTATAAATGTTTTGTTGTTAAAGATCTGACATTTCCGAACCTGAATTTCCAATGATTGCTCCATCAAACATATGAAATAGATCCCCTCACATTAGGTACCAATGCATGAATAATTCATTAGAGTGAATATGTGTTTTGAAGGATTCGTCAACTTTGTACGGTCCACACACCTTGAGTGCATACATTCAAGAGTTTCAGAAACTTGCCACAACTATGGTTGCAATTTGCAAACAAAGAGATCCCACCAACAAACATCCTACCCCCTAACTTGTTGGACAAGCAAATCAGACTGCTGCCAGGCGTCATTCTTGACTCGACTCCTCCTGGTGTTCACTTTGGGGATGTCACCTTTGACTTTGCAGCAAACTCAGACTTCCGGAAGGGCAGTTCCTTGAATGCTACATTCCATTCGGCTTGTCCAAGGAATGATCTTCGAACCGATGTTACCTTTGCGCTCGTTGAGAGGCGAAATGGTGACAACTGGATTCTTGTCTACGACTATGATGATTGGTCTTTGCGTTTCAAGTGATCAAGGCCTTCGAAACTCAGTCCAGAGAGCATTTCAATGCTGGAGTGGACCATTCCTGAAGATGATGCCCTTGGTGTTTATAGGCTGCGGCATTTCGGTGCTTCCAAGCCGTTGATAGGGTCGATCGAGCATTTTATAGGTACCTCTCGCGCGTTTGCAGTGCGTTAAGCAATACACAACTTGTGACGATGTCCGAGAACTGCTGCTCTTTATGCTTTTTTTTGTTACAAGCAAATATATAGCGTGTACACTAGGGAAAATATACCCCACTATCGGTTGCATGTTCATATTATACTATCATGTGGACATATCTAGTGTTTTGCAATAGCGCAGGCCGTTACAGGATACCGTATGTAGGTCGTGGATTCACTCACGCATTACTTATTGTCTGTTGGTAAAGCCCATCTCCTTTTTCCTTATTCCTAAAGAACTGAGTTAGCAGTGGATTGGGCAAATTTGGACTCGATTTGTTCCCCCTTGAGACTATACAGTTCAGATTGTACCATCATGCAGATTGGATGTATATGTTAAGGCTGAGATGCATGCAGATTGGATGCCATGTTGTATGGACATATAACTTATCCATGGTTGACCATTGTTTTCATTATGTGAGGTTTACCGCCTTTGAGCAGTTTGATGGCAAATTCTATGGCAAGATTGATAGATGTAATTCATGAGAAATGTAAAATGGTAGTTCACAACCTGGCACTAGAGTAGCATTTTCAAGCACAATGCTGCAAAAGCAGCAAGAGTATGTGAGGTGTTGTAATCTCTTGTATTGGAATGTGAACCTTGTTTTTAAGCCACCTGAAATGGACATATTTGTCATGCATACTTGCATGGTAAAAACAATGAGACACCAGACGCGTTTTCTGAGTGAATTGCCATACTGATTGACACGATTTTCCATAAACCACTTGCTGAAAGATGTTTTTCCTTGATCGGTGAGTATGCACTACACTTGAGCTCATCAGTGATAGGCTATGATATGCCGACTCACCTGATCTCGAAAGGTAGTTTGGCTTAACATGTAATTTCTCTTCATACCGTGTAATATATATGCATTGTGTTTTGCATGTTGTGGGATAGCATTCTGTATTGTTCTTTTTGCCAGTTGAAAAAACTTTTCTTTGCGGGGTTCTTTCACTATGAAATGGGATTGGATTTTCTCTTCCTAATGAGGCAAGGGATGGTATGTTCGAGTCACGTGCATATTAAATTGTTCTTTGACACCTTCTACTTGGGTATGGAGAGAAGTAGAGCTCCATGCATGGTAGGATCAACGTGGATTCCGACAATTTGATCCAAGAGAGTAGCATTTCAAGCAATAAGAGTAGCATTTCAAGCACAAGGCTACAAAAGCAACAAGATTATCTATGGTATGGTAATCTCTTTTATCGGAATGTGAACCTTGTTAAGTCATCTGGTAGAAACACTCTTGTCATGTATGCTTACCTGATGAACTGAGACACTATTTCCTTCTTTATCATCTCTTGGACCTTTATTGATCCGATATAAAGAGAACTAGAGCTTCACACATGGTACAATCAACGACGAATTCCAAAACTTTGGTCCTGGAGATGGATAATTGGAAGAAAACAATCCAACGGAGTATAGCTAGATATAGTGATTTTTCATCAGCCGTGTTTTCTCATCTTTTGGCTTCCCCCAATACTCCAGACTGTCAGTAGACTGATTTCACATTTGTGAATTGCAAGTCTTGAATGCAATCTTGACGGAAGTATTTATACAACGGATGTTGATGAACTTCTCACCCTTCTTCATGCAATTGACATCCCCTAACCTTTCATGCAGTTTTAACCATTCTTGCCAGGTGGAACGAATACAAGCAGTAGGATGGTCACATCATTCTACACTTGTAGGGTGTGTATTCTCATGACAAAAATAGTTTCTGAACGAGTCACTCCATACTCATGTCATGCTTTGGTAAAAAAAATGATATAGCATGTGGAATATTCGGTCCTTTTGTAAGACCCGATAACTTTTTGTGTATATGCATCTTACAGCAAGATGGTGAGGCCAGGCGTACCTTCTAAATTTGGATGTCAAGGGTTCATGAGTTAAAAGCTTTCTTCTGAATTACATTCAATCTTTTGTTTTTATTTTTCTACGAGAAAACTTCCGATTATTCATCATATATCATGATAGTACAAGGAACACTAGAAATAATAAAAATTATATCCTGATCCGTAGACCACCTAGCGACAACTAAAAGCACTGGAGCGAGCTGAAGGCTCGTCGCCGTCATCGCCCCTCCTTCACCGGAGCCGGGCAGAACTTGTAGTAGACAGTCGGGAAATCATCGCGATAAGACCCAACAAGACCAGAGCACTGGAACACCAACGGCCGGCAATGAAGAGAAGGGGAGATCAGAAGGATCCAATATTTAGACACATCTAATGTGATCCTTGTCGTTTAATCACATGGTACGTGGTATGATACTTCCGTCATGCGTACTTACTTACTTGTAAGAGTAAATCCATGAGATATATATGAGACATATTTACATATTATGAGGACATGTTCAATAAATATTAATAGGTACTCCCTCCGTCCGCAAATACTTGTCGGAGGAATGGACGTATCTAGATGTATTTTAGTGTTGGATCTCCAACATCCATTTTTAGTCATTTTTACGACAAGTATTTCTGGACGGAGGGAGTATTCATTAAAGCGCTAAAAGGAAAAAAAATTAACCATACTCCCTAGCTTAGCTTAGTTTTCTTTTCTATCTATCCAATTCCAATCTCTTGAACTTTCAATTCATGACACCCAAGTGTGGGAGAGAAGATCACATTAATGGACACATAACGATTCTAGAAACAGCTCTTCAAAATTCATCATTTGTGCTAAGCTCACACCATACATAAATCCTAGGATCGACGGCTGGTTCTAAAGCTAGTAGGCATGTACATACATCTGTTGTGTATACACGAGTGCAGGATGACACCGCCAATCCAAATATTTGAACTGCCGAGTAAATAGCCTATGTGCAGCAAGCAGTCCGTGGCACGTGGTTGCATATTCTATCCAAAGATTTGAAATGCCGCGTAAGAATAACCTTTCAGCTACGAACACTAGCTCCTCATCTCTTGTTTTTCTTCAATATTCCAGAGTTCTTGGTTGATTGATTCGGCATACACGAATAAGTCTTGAACATGCTAGACCTGATAGGGGGTATTTATAAGTTGGATATCATGGAATTCCTACTGTTCCTCATGCAATTGACATTGAACTACTCATTCATGAAGTTTCCAGTCTATTTTTCTCTTCTCCTTTTGTAAGGGAAACAAAACATGAAAAACATAATGATCACATGATTTTGCAGCATTTACTCGCATGATAGAAGTGACGATAAAACAATTATTGAAGGATTCGATCAACACTTATCACACACTTTGCTAAGAAAAATGCATAGCCCTATAAATACCGACCTGCCTTCTTCGACAGAAAAAATATACCCAGGTTCAAGGAAAAGAAAATCACGTCCGTGAAGACTAGAATTGCATGTAAGATAGGTTCACTTTTTTTTTTGAGATCTCTGAGATAGGTTCACTTGCATTGCACGTCCCTATTTGTGTTTCACAGAATAAAACTTCTTTATTTGTGGCATGGGCCTTGTTCAGTAGAAGTTACCAAATTCTTTTTTGAGTGACATGGACGAGCAAAAAAAGTGACAATGATGTGTACAGTAATAATTCTTTTTAAGCTAAAATAATGTTTTCTATCCCAACTAGAGTCGTCCTCCGCGTAATATGTTGCATGAGTTATAGAAACAGGTGGCTCTTGGTCTGTACGGCCATGTTGCAATATTTCATTTGAAACTCCAGACTGTGGTGATCTGCATTTGTCGGCTCTCAACCCTTCGTACATTTTGGTTTTGCTCCCTTGGACATAAATGATGGTTTTTAAAAAGTATCCACAACCACAAGAATCTGACTAGGGTTAGGCAGACACATTCGTATGCATTGCGATTATTAGAGCGACATGCTAATTAAAGCAGACTAAATTACTTTATCTTGACTAAATTACTGCGGGCTGGACGGTGGTGGTGGTGTGGCCGGCTGGCGCTGGTGTGCACGGCAAAGCGATCCGGGTGTAGACTCGGCCCTTTGATGCCCTTCGGCTTCGCCGGCGGTGCCGCTATTGTGATGTAGACTCGGCTGCGTGTGACTCTTCGTCCGGGTGTGGACTCGGTCGCTCGTTGCCCTTCGGCTGCACCAATAGCCTTGCGGCATCATGGATGGTCTTGGTTGATTGGAGCTCTTCGTCTACGGTGGTGGTGTTCCCGTACGGTCTAGGTTGGTAATGGTTGCTCAAGACCCTCTCATGGCTATTGTTGTGTTGCGGCGAGCTTCGTGCTCTTGGTATTGTCTCGACTCATCTTTGCTCAAGGATGGCGCAATATCTCAAACTGCTAATCGTTTCGCTTTCTGTGGCGGAGGCGCAGTCAAGGTTCGTGTCTGGGATGACACTCGTTGATTGTGGTTGGTCCTGAGTTGTGCCATTGGGCCGGTTTGCCCGCCGATGCGCTCGGCTGTTTGCAATGTCCTGGTATTGTGATCTCTCGACGACACCCCTCATCTACTTGTGCCTCTCATGGCGATGGTCCTATGTCTGCCAGCCTGGTCGTGCCTTGTACAGTTTTCGGCCCGGTTTCCCTTATAAATGGGGTCAATTTGTTAAGGTTTTCGATCCGGTTTTCCTTATAATCTGGATCACTATTCTGGCATTTGGCCACTTTGGGTAATATATTCAGGTGGGGAAACTCGCCCCCGGTGGAGTAAATTGCATAAAACCACCACATTGAGGGCTAGCTTTGCGAAAAATACTAGGGTACAGAATCATTGCAGAAAGCACCATGTCTAGCGTAATTGTTTTGCAGAAACCACTGATCGGCGGATCGGGCTGAGTTAAGTGAGTTTATGACAGGTGGGGCCCGTTTTTCGCGTACGTGGCACTCCAGGCCGTCACGGCAGCCGGCGGACGGCGTTAGACGGCGCCGTTAGGTCTCGTCTTTAGTCATCCCCGCACCCGTCTCTGTTTCCCCATTCTTCTCCCCCCTCCCCCTCGCTCCTGCCGCCGTCGCCCCCTCCCCCTCGCTCCCGCCGCCGTCGCCCCCTCCCCCTCGCTCCCTCCGCCGTCGCCCCCTGCCCCTCGCACTACAGAGATGCGTAGCCCGGTGAAAGGTGGAGTTGCTGGTGGTGGCGCTCCGCCCGGCAGTGGAGGAGGACCCGCAGTGGATCTAGGCGAGCTTTGCGGGAGCTCGAACCCTAGCAAGCCGACGGAGGAATCATAGGAAGAGGACCCGCAGTATTCGATGGAATACCGGGCGGCGAGAGCATTCGCCGCGGCGGTGAAGGCCAATCCGAAGGGAAGCCAACACATCGGGGCATCCTACGGCGGCGTATAGTGAGATCCACTTTCCTTTGCTCTTCCCCTTCCCGTTCTCCATTCAATGAGTACTCTCATTCAATTGCGTTGCTAGTGTACTCTAGGGTTAGGGTTCATATTGCTCTATCCTATCAGATGGAGTAGATGCTGTGGATTTGTTGTCATGTGCTCTAGGGTTGACATAATTTGGATTAGTCCAGATTCTGTGATTTGTGTGTCCTGTGCCCTAGGGTTGACATTTTTAGATTAGTTGACAAATAAGCTGATTTAGTTGTTTTTATAAACGAGCAGCAAAGTTATCCTGGTATAGTATATGATTATGATATTATTAACTTAGAAGAATGCATGTTTCTGCTTTGTTATTCAGTTTATTTTAGGAACACTGTTAATTGGAGTGAAGTTAGACATTTGGTTAGGTTCACTGTTAAATGAGTTATCCTGTTATCTACTTTATAAGTGATAAAGGATTGTATTAGTGCACTGACATGAGTTGTTTCATTAGTGTTATTCAGTTATAATTAAGCACTTATACTGCTATGTATTTTATATTATTTGCAGTCTGGATGATGAGGTTTGGGAATTGAGGATGTATTTCCATGACAGAGACAATATTGAGAGATCTATGATGATGTCAGACATTACATTTTACAACCTAGTAGCACTGATGGAAACAAAAGGTTATGGATTTAAAGATTACATGTACTATGTCAGGGATCCTGGGCTAGGTATAGAAGGAATGGAAGAAATAGATGATGATGACAAGCTTGAGGAAATTCTAGACAACATAACATTGCAAAATCAAAAGATATTGAATGTGACAGTTGTTAGGGCCAGTTCTCCCAATGCTGCAACTATAAACACCAACTCCAATGTTATTGAGCAGCAAATCCCTCTAGAAGAAATTGGAGAGCCCAAACTATATCAGATAGATGAAGGAGGAGTGCTGTTCAGTGCAGGAAATGTGCATGTAGCAACAGCTAGTTCAGAAGCAGCAGAACTGGAGCCAATGCCCATACAGTTTCAAACACATCATAGCACAAACAATTTGGAGGAGCAACTTGCTTTAGGTTATGTACAAGTGGAAGAAAATCCTGTAAACAATTCAGAGGAGCAAATGGAAATTGAAAAGGTTATGGAGGAGACAAGGAGGAAGGAAATTCAAATATTTAGGAAGAATAAGAAAAATAAAGAGAAGGTCACTTCTATGAAGAGAAAAGCTGCAGTGATGGATAATGAGGATGACAGTGATGATGATAATTTGGAAGAATATGGTGATATCCTTGTTAGGCTTGAGGAGATGAAAAGACAGAGGGAAGATCCACTCCTTCATTTTGAAGGGGACACAGATGTTGAGGAAATGTATGAGACAGAGGAAGAGGATGCACTATATGAACCTAAAAGTGAAGAAGAGGATGCAGAGGAGGAAGAGGATGAAGAGAGTAATTTGGAGGAGGTAGGGCAAGATGGACAGAAGAAGAAAAAGGAGAAGAAACACAGAAAAGGCCCAACAAGCAGATCACATGCAAGTGTAGAGGAGTTGTTTGAGGAGGACTGGATACCATCTTCTGATGAAGATAAGAAACCAATGGACTTGGGTGTGGAAGATGATGATGGTGCAGAGGCATTGGCATATGTCTTGCCCAATGGCAGGAAAAGCAGAGCTAAGAAGATGAAGAAAAGGTTATGGTATGATGAGAATAGAGCTCACCCAGCTGAGCAATTTGTGAGGCATCTTTGCTTCATTGATGTGTACCAGTTCAGGAATGCACTTCAAACAATGCACATTGCACAGAACAGGAACTATGAGTACCATAGAAATTGTAGTGACAGGGTTATAGCACAATGCATAGATAAGACATGCCCTTTTTATATATCAGCTTCTCAGATTGCAAATGAGAAGACTTTTACCATAAGGAAGCAGTATGTGGTGCACACTTGTCCTTCTGTGTCAGAGAACACAAAAGTTACTGCTAAGTGGGTTGCAAAGTTTTGTGAGGAAGCAATCAGAAATGACCCATGCACAACAATCACTACTATAATTAACACTGCAAAGAGCAAGTATGGAGTGGAAATATCAACCCACATGGCATACAGGGCTAAGAAGGCAGCAAAGAATGTTGTGTTAGGAGACCAGAAGGCCCAATACACCAGGATTAGGGATTATTTGCAGGCTGTGCTAGATACTAATCCAGGTTCAAGGTGTATAGTGACAACAAGACATTTGAGGGAGCATCCAAGCACAAACCCTAGGTTTCATGGATTATTCTATTGCCTAAATGGATGCAAAGAAGGATTTCTGAGTGGCTGCAGACCATTCATAGGTAATTCCTTGGTATCTAATGTGTGTTTGAATAATGTGTGTTTTCAAATAGTTTGCCTAATATGTTAACTTGTTATAGGTCTGGATGGATGCTTCATAAAGCTCACTACTGGTCAACAAATCCTTGCTGCTACTGGAAGAGATGGGAACAATAATATATTTCCCATTGCTTTTGGAATTGTTGATAAGGAGGACACAGATTCCTGGACTTGGTTTCTGTATTAGCTAAAGGCAGCACTAGGTGGCCAATCTAGGAAGTTTGGCAACTACACAATAATTTCCGATAGGCAGAAGGTAATGAAATCCACTTATGCTAGCTTTCATTTAGTTCTTTCCCAATCATTTCTAGTAGTTACTTGCATTTAGGTGTAGCTACTTTCTGTACACAATCATTTAGTTCTTTTTAGTAGTTACACAATCATTTAGGTGTAGTCACTAAGTTAGATTTACTTAAATTCACACAGGGCCTGCTTAAAGCCATAAACAGAGTCTTTCCCAATTGTCCAGAAAGGTTTTGCCTCAGACACATTTACCAGAACTTTCAAAATGCTGGGTTCAGAGGGCCAGAATTGAAGAAATACATGGATGAAGCAAGTTACTCATACACTGAACATGGTTATAATGTTGCAATCGATGAGTTGAAGAGAGAGTGTGAGGTACCATGGGCTTGGCTTAGTAAAATCCCAAAGCACACTTGGGCCAGACATGCCATGGACACAAATTGCAAAACAGACTTAGTAGTTAACAACTTAAGTGAGGTTTTCAACAAGTGAATTCTAGATGTCAGGGCTAAGCCAATAAGGACCATGGTTGATGGAATTAGAACAAAATTAATGGTCAAGTTTAATACAAATAGAACCAAGACTCAGACTGTCAGATGGGAGATTTCTCCAACATATGCATAGAAATTGGAGGAAGCAAAGAAGTGGTCTAGAAACTACCAATCATTGATGGCTGGCCCCAACCTTTTCCAAGTTACTAGTGAGGAGAGAACATATGCTGTCAACCTAGCAAATATGACTTGTGGTTGTAAGAAGTGGGATTTGACAGCAGTTCCTTGCAATCATGCTGTTTCTGCTATACACAAGGCTAAGCTTCAGCCAGAGGACTTTGTTCATGATTTCTTCAAAAAACCTATGTACCTGGCAGCTTACAGTCCTATAATATATCCTGTACCTGGCCCTAACATGTGGCCAAGGACAGATAGTTTGGACATTGAGGCTCCTGTTTTCAAAGAACACAAGGGCAGAACACAGACTAAGAGGAGAAAGAGCCAATTTGAGAAGCCAGCTCCCAAAGACACTTCAAGAATGGCCTCAATTACCTGCTCCAACTGTCAAAAGGTGGGCCATAGGTACACCAATTGCCATGATGCTCTAAAGCCTGCACTTGCTATGAGAAAGAACAAACATCAGGTAACCACTCTGCTATGAGAAAGACTAAATTTGTTGTTACTTTATTGCTTACTAATATTAAACTACTTGTTTCATTGCAGCCAAGCACCAGCTCTTACCCACCTGATAGTAGAAGCACACCAGCACCAGCAAGGAATGCAGCCTCTGCTGCTGCCAGTCCAGCTCCAGCAAGGACTGCAGCCTCTGCTGCTGCCACTACTGGTGGATCATCAAGGAGGGCAACATCTGCTGCCAGTCCAGCTCCAGCAAGGAGGGCAACATCTGCTGCTGCTCCAGCTAGGACGCAGCCAGCTGCTCCAGCTGCTCCCAAGGGTAAGGCAACAGCCAGTAAATCTTCATCATCTGCTCCTAAGAGTAAGGCACCAGCTGCTCCCAAAGGTAAGGCACCAGCAACCAGATCTTCATCAGCTGCTGCAAAGGGACCAAGGTTAGCTTTCATGCCTCCAAGACCAAGTGATGGTTCCCAGAGAGTCAAGAAGCCCAGCAATAGAATGAAGGATTACTTGACTGCCTCTGGTGCAAAATGGTGATGATTTGGTTGTGTTGATGTTTTATCAAACTATGGCATTTTGGTTGTGTTGTGAAACTATGTTGTGTTGTTCTGCTACTCCAGTTATGCTACTCTAGTGTTGATGGTGATTTGGTTGTGTTGATGTTGTATCAAACTTTGGAATTCTAGTAGTACTGTTGATGCTATGGTACTGTTGATGCTGTGATAGTCTTGATGCTGTGATTGTCTTGATGTTGTGATAGCCTCGACGTCGACAAAAAGCCAAAAACCCATCACTTGGCCTACTTGATGCCTCGACGTCGATAAAAAGCCAAAAACCCATCACTTGGCCTACTTGATGCCTCGACGTCGACAAAAAGCCAAAAACCCATCACTTGGCCTACTTGATGCCTCGACGTTGACAAAAAGCAAAAAACCCATCACTTGGCCTACTTGATGCCTCGACGTCGACAAAAAGCCAAAAACACATCACTTGGCCTACTTGATGCCTCAGCGTCGACAAAAAGCCAAAAACCATCACTTGGCCTACTTGATGCCTCGGCGTCGATAAAAAGCCAAAAACCCATCACTTGGCCTACTTGATGCCTCGGCGTCGATAAAAAGCCAAAAACTCATCACTTGGCCTACTTGATGCCTCAGCGTCGATAAAAAGCCAAAAACAACCCTAATTGGCCCTACTTAAGATAACATTAACTAGCTCTAAATACCACCAAATTCAGCACTAGTTCAAATCCATACATAATCATAGTTTGAAATTCAGCACTAGTTCAAATACCACCACATTCAGCACTAGTTCAAATGCAAACATCTTACTTAAGCTTACATATCCATAGTTCAGGAGTACTCATAGTTAATAGAATTTAAACTACTATCATTACAACAAATGCCAAACCACACCCTACAAAAGGTCAGCAAATGCCAAATGATATTGCACATTCTTCTCTTTCACTGCTTATCCATTTATGATGGCCTTGATCCCCTCCAGCTTCACATTGCTCTCTTCAACTGTCTTCTTGAGCTCATCAATGTGGATCTGTAAATTCTTCTTCTCTTCAGCTAGCTTCAACTTCATGTTCCTAATGACAGTACCTTGAGCATTTGCTATGTTCTTCAAAGTGTCATACTTCTTCTGCAACTTGGTTGTTTCAGCATCTTTCCTTTCTATCACTGCCCTCTGCTCCTGGGCATCCATAAGTGCATTGACATCTTCAACCAACTTCTCATAGCTGGCCTGGAGTTTCTTCTTCTCTTGTGTGAGGTCATGAATAGTAAATGAATGCATCAGACATTCCTCATTCCTGTCAATCTTAATCTGTTCATACATAGACCACAACTTGGACAGTGCATTCTGAAGGGTATTGGGCCAAGATGGATCAATCCATTCTACTAGTCCACAGTTTTTACCTTCCTGGAAAAAGAGTATTAACAAAATGAATTATATAACAGTGACTTGCTTACAATGATAGGCTAGATTACTTTATACTAAAATTCAGATCATGCTCTAAAGTAAACAACTACTAAGTAAACAATGCTGGTGTGCTAACCCATGAATATTCTGTCCTAAAATAAGCTAACATGACAGAGTTAAAAAATGACCTAACTAAACAATATTGCCAGATCCAAACTAAAAAATGCTGGTCTGCCAACCCATGCATCTACTCTCTTGAAATACCTTCTCTGCACAACAAAGAAATCTCCTGCCAGTGTGAATCCCTTCGAAAGCAACACGCCTTTCTGCTGCCTTCCCGCGTCCATGGCACAAAACATGAATATCTGTCTCAGGGCCCTCGAAATCTGAGTCTTTGGTGCTAGCAGGAACCTGGAGTGCAAAGGAATGACAGAGATTTGGTCCAATGATTGAAAAGAAGCTCATTCCAGAAATCCCCAAATATCAAACCCTAACCCTAACTCTGAGAACTAACCTTAATGGTGCCGTCGTCGGAATCTGAGCTCATGTACTGCCTGGTGTGCTCGCTGCTATCCTACCCATCACTCCACGACACCATGGCGCTGCGGCAGCGGCGCGGCGCGGCGGCGATGGGTGTGGCGACCAAGAATAGAGCGAGAAGAGTGCGAGAGCGAGAAGAGAGCGAGCGAGCAGAGTGTAGAAAGAGTAACGGTTGGCGCTTTTGACTGCTAGGACCTAAGGCCGTCCGCCGGCTGCGGGACGGCCTAGAGTGCCACGTACGAGAAAAACGGGCCCCACCTGTCATAAACTCACTTAACTCAGCCCGATCCGCTGATCAGTGGTTTCTGCAAAATAATTACGCTAGACGTGGTGCTTTCTGCAATGATTCTATACCCTAGTGTTTTTCGCAAAGCTAGCCCTCAATCAGTGGTTTCTGCAAAAAAAAAAAACTTCATCTTGGCTGCACACAGATATAAGCGGAACATGCGGACACTTTGGCCTGCATGGCTAAATCTGACGTACATGAAGAATATCCGATTTAGATGACATAATACTTTCTTGTAAAAAGTAACATCATTTTTTTTCAAAAGGCCTAAAGCTATATCGCGTGCAGCAATAAGTAACCCCACCTGGATTTATGCTGAACCTGTCTTGTGCCTAATTGCAGAAGGAGGAGGAGAAGAAGGAGAAGGAGAAGGAGAAGGAGAAGAAGAAGAAGAAGAAGAAGGAGGAGAAGGACCCTGGCAGCCTAGCTACGCCCTTGGGTGTGGTATATGCATTTTTTTCTGTTAGCTAAATGTGTCATAAGTATTGAGCAAGTCATTCAAAACCGTCTTACCATATCTTTTATCCACTGAAAAAATAGTGCACTATAGCATTGCTAATAGCACGCTTTAGTGTGTACAGGATTGTCTCGCTAAATAAATCGGTATACAATGTCTCGCTAATAGCATGTTAAACCATGCTAATAGCGTAATTTGAGGGGCAGCGTTATTTTGTATGGCGCGCTATTTTTTCCCTTGCTTTTATCATGCGAGAGTATACACTGCGGAATCATGTGATCACTCTATTTCCATGTTCCGTTTCCTCTTACAAAATGAGAAGAAAAAAATACACTGAACCTTTCATGAAATGAGGTTCGCATGAGGAACAAAAGGAATTCCATGATGCCCAACTTACAAATAC
This sequence comes from Triticum timopheevii, assembly GCA_963921465.1. Classification (NCBI taxonomy): domain Eukaryota; kingdom Viridiplantae; phylum Streptophyta; class Magnoliopsida; order Poales; family Poaceae; genus Triticum; species Triticum timopheevii. Next base: position 16,402,253 of record OY997270.1, on the reverse strand, counting down.
CCCTGTTCAGGTGTAGCTTGTTCAAGACTTATTCACGGATGCCATATCAATCAACCGAGTACTATGAAATATTGGAGAAAAACAAGAGATGAGGAGCCGGTGTTCGTAGCCACGCTTGATCCTGTCCTCCCAAGTCGCTCGATCTAGTCGAGAGGAGGTTGTTTTGTTCGTCATCGATCACATCCTTCACCTCGCTCAAAACCTATCCTGGCGGCCAGCAGGAGCGCAAGGGCCCGACATCCAGAAGGAGTGGTGTGCGGGCCCTGGCAGTAGCAGCCATGCACTCGGAGCGGACGCGGCAGCAGCGGCGACCCTCACCAGCGAGCAAGCCTTGGCCTCGGCGGGTGATACGGCAGAGTTTTAGTGTTCAGAGAAAGGGCTAGCAAAGAAAAATGATTTTTTTTTTGAATATTAGTGAGAATGCCTTGAAACTGTACAATGACATTGTCATGTAATCAGTTACATATTTGACAAGATACTTTGAGGTAGTTAGCTTCAATCTAAGTACCCATGAAAGTGATAACGTTATGGGAGTCTGCTCACCAAAATAAGGGCCCCGTTTGGATCATGGGGTTAGAGCTAGTTTGGGTTAGTTGGGGGCTCAAAAGTATCCAAACAGAGAGGGTTAGAGTGGGTTAGTTTCATCTAACCCAACTATCCCGATGGAGAGGTGCTTATTTGGGTTAGAGTGGGCTAGAAAATAACTCTAACTCTAACTGTGTTAGAGTATCCAAACAGGGCCAAGGACATGACACTACAAGATCTTCTAGAAACCATTAAATTAAATCTTCATTCAGGTATGTTCTTAGGTTGTTTCTATTTAAATATTTTTTGCAGTTCCATTTTATATGGTTGTTATGTTTAGGATTATAGTACAAAAGTAGGACTTGTGTGCATTTTAGTGTATATGAATTACTTTAGTTTTGCATCGAATATTTTTATGCTTTTGGATGGTCCCACCCCAAAAATGTTCCGTCCTAAAGTAAGTATGCATGACAAGAGTGGCTTGCGAAGTACCATGTGGGTAAACAACATGGTTCGCATTCAGATATACAACAATGCAAATATTGTTGTTTTCACTAAGCGCTAGAGTCGTAGAGCTTCAAGGTTGACGACTGAAAACATATTTTTCTTAATGAGACATAAGGCGTGCAAATATGGTGTTTGATCCCTATGGACTGGGACAACGACCTCATGAGCATCAAACCACATGTTTAAGGTGGGACCTTAAACATCATGCATATGGATGGGCAATGACTTCTTTTTTAAACACAGATAGACGCGGATGATCATACATTCATCCCTATGAAAGCATATGCATGCACATCCTTCCCCTACGAGCACCTCCGAGACACTGAGACGGCACATCATCTTGAAAGTGACGAAGTCGCCACAGACGCCATCGTAGTCGAATGGAACATCTTCACATCTTCTCTCACTATACGCACATCTCTGAAAGGATTGAAATAAATCCAGAAAAATACAACCACCAATGACAAGTCTAGAACTTGAACCCTAGTGGGTTGGTTCGACCACAAGGAACCTATATATCTCGCTACGCTCAGCTCACGGTAGATAATGACTTGACAGTTTAGGCTGGTGACTTTGCTCCATGTTTCCTAGTGTAGTTGGGCTAATCCTGTGCGTCAATATGATGTTACTTTTAGGAAGAGGATTTGGAGCACTCGGGTGCTCCACCCCCTATATGAGTATTAAATTCAAAAACAAACCTGGGAAATTTTAAAAACTCTAGAATTTTGGGATATCAAACCTAGGTGCCCAATGTACTTCCGTGTGAACTTTCATGAAAAGATACCCAAAAATGTATTGACGGTGAAAAAGACAAAAAAAATCCCATGTATAAAAAAATTGGTTTGATATATTTTAGTTCCAACTGTATTTTCTTCGCCACTGACGTTTCCTGATAGTTTACTTTTTGAAGAAAACTTCACTCGGGATTAAATTGGGCACGCAAGTTTGATACCCCCCAAGTCCATGTTGGAAATATTAGCACCTTATCAATTAATCTAATCCACGAGTAAACAGTAAGCATGGTAACCACAGTATGCATCTCATACCGATACCTAAGCATGTGAGCAGATACAATACATGGAATCGAAACATATATGAATACATCATATACGGCTAGCACATGAACGAGTAAATGAGGGATGAACAGATCGTACCCTCCCATTGGCCAGGCCAATGCGGTGGCGGCAGCTGCAGCCTCGGCGTCGTCTGTGGCCTTCTTCTTGGAAGCGGCATTGTAAACCATGGTGTCGATGCAGGGGAAGTAGTGGAAGCAGAAGAGGGCGGAGACAGGGACGAATCGGGAGTAGTCACGCCGAGAAACTTCCCAAAAATCTTATTGTCGCTCTCCCGGGCAAGATCTCAAACGACAAGGTCCCGGAGGCACCTGCTGTCCCGGCGAACCGTGCACGCTGTTGTCAGAATGGGATCGCCAATAGCAGCACGTAGAGAGGAACAGTAGATGATGGCTAGACGAGGACCGCTGCCTGGAGATATGCGGGAATCGATTCCTTCAAAAGACCAGGGTGATCTATGACACCTTGGATGTAGTCTGGCATTGGAGCTTGGCTGCAAAAAGACACTGTCGCACGGGGAAAACTTCGAACCTAAGGTGTGGCGTAAACATAACAAGGCATTGATAAAGGACGAGAACTTAAAAAGGGATCCTCAGATGTCCGACATGGGGACTCTTTGGATACACCTCGACGATCCTCGAGATCAGAAATGAGAATATATGTTGAACCAACTTTCAAGACTAACGACCAAAGATTAATAATAGTACGGAAGAACCGAGCGTCCCCGACTTAAAGACCGGTTCAGGGGTACTCACCATGTCTTCTCCTGGACAGGAGGGTTGGGCTGAGGACCCCCGTGCTGGTTAATTACTGGGCCTCTTCCGGCAGCCCATGATGTATACAAAGAAGATTCTGCAAGACTCGACGCACAAGATAAGGAGTCTTCTAAATCCTTGGCCTCAGGTGTATTATATAAACCAAGGCTAGGCTAGTCAATAGATCGTCTCATATTCATTAAAATCTTACACAACAATCTCGCGGTAGATACATGTACTCTCAACAATACCCCATATCAATACAATCAAAATCAGGACGTAGGGAATTATCCCTATGAGAGAGCCCGAACTGGGTAAAATCTCCGTGTTCATGTTATCATCATTTCAAGACACCTAGATGAGGAGGAGTACCTCGAGGTATGTTGGAATCGACTTCGACACCGTCGTCGTCGTCTCTCTCTCTCTCTCTCTCTCTCTCTCTCTCTCTCTCTCTCTCTCTCTCTCTCTCTCTTAGTGCCTACACACACACGCATCGGGCCAGGAGGGTCTCCTGCCTCGCGGCCGACCTGACACTTAGCCTCCGCTCCGGCCGGCGAGCTCCTCACCTCAGGCCACTACTCCACCACTAGACATCGACCTTTGCTCCACCTGCCGCCCCTCTGGCCACTGGAAACCCACCTCAACATGTTTAAACTTGTGCTTAAACTCCACCTAAACTTGAAGAACTTAAAAATTGCTACTTTTCTTGGTTGAGAGTCTATTCACCCCCCTCTAGACACCTCTTCTCAATCCTTTCATAATGACCTACACATAAGCGCACATTGGGGTTCAGTAACTGTCGTGGAATTGTCACGTCAGATGTCCTTAGTGTGAGGAATTAGTCGCGAGGCCAACGCATCTATGTGGTAGCTTGAGAGGGGTTGAGCGGAATCGAGAGACGCAACACAAGACAGGGGTTTAGACAGCTTCGGGCCCCGGGAAACATCATCCGGTAACAACCCTACATGCTGTTTGAGGCTAGATCTCATTATCATCACGAGGGAGTCACCGTAAATTGATTCTCCTCTAGTTGTGTCTAGCCCTAGAGATTGTTTCTTGCCCCTCTTTGCGGAGCCCTGCCCCTCCTTATATATGTTGAAGGGGCGGGTTGCATTACTAGTCCTAGTAGGATTAGGATTACTATATTACAAGTGGAGTCCTAGTCTTGCTTCCTTTGTAGGAAAATATTCCTTGTGCTTTCCTCATAAACCGGCCCACCATAGCGTGATCCGGCCTTCCATAAACCGCTCGTTGGGACATCGGGTCTTGTCGCTCCTCTGACCCGCCTGCCGGATCACCAATGAATCGTAAACCGCCAGGTCCAAGTGGGTCGCCAGTGAATCGCCGAACTCTAGCCGGGTCATACATCCGATGGTTTATACTGCAGGGTATATCCCCGACATTAGCCCCCAGTTTAATTTGTATTCATCCATGTTAAACTGATCTGCAACATAAACACAAGAACAAATTTGTCGAGTTGTGCTCCAGTTTAAATATTCTTGTAAACCGGTACTTGATCATCCTTAAATCTTTGTCATTTCTTCCTTCTAAAAAATCAGAGTCAATAGACCAGTTTCATAATCAATTTGCTTGGAGAAGATATTTTGTAAACAAAAAATCCATTTGAATTGGCCTTCAATGCTCTAACTTAACAAAAATATTAGTCTCTGAAATATTCAACTGATATCCAGCCGGCTTGAAGATGTAAAACTTGCCGGTTTATGATTACCACCATTGTAGGGTTATAAAAACTGATAATTTCGGGTCATGATTGTTGCCAACGCTGGTTCATGATTACTGATGACGCCGGGTTATGATTGTTGCAGACACCGGGTCAATCTGGTTTATTCAAAACTGAGAATTTGAAGTTTTTTCTCCCTTATATCCATATTACCTGTAGCCCCCTAGTCTTGAGCAGAACAAAGTGATGGCTTAAGACTTGCTTCAATATAAATACTACCACTTAAGAAGAAATCCATGTTGTTCATCCCAGTCACTTAGTAAAAACTGAATACTCCATATTATGTAGCCCCCAAGTGCTGGGTTGTCATTTTTGGGGAACGTAGCAGAAATTCAAAATTTTCCTACGTGTCACCAAGATCTATCTATGGATAAACCAGCAACGAGGGTAAGGAGAGTGCATCTACATACCCTTGTAGATCTCTAAGCGGAAGCGTTCAAGTGAACGGGGTTGAAGGAGTCATACTCGTCGTGATCCAAATCACCGGAGATCCTAGTGCCGAACGGACGGCACCTCCGCGTTCAACACACGTACAGCCCGGTGACGTCTCCCATGCCTTGATCCAGCAAGGAGAGAGGGAGAGGTTGAGGAAGACTCCATCCAGCAGCAGCACAACGGCGTGGTGGTGATGGAGGAGCGTGGCAATCCAGCAGGGCTTCGCCAAGCACTGCGAGAGAGGAGGAGTACTTGGGAGAGGGGGAGGGCTGCGCCAGAACTTGTGGTGTGGCTGCCCTCCCACCCCCCACATATATATAGGGGCAAGGGAGAGGGGGGACGGCCCCCTCAGATCCAATATGAGGAGGGGACGGAGGCCAAGGGGGGGAGGAGTGCCTCCCAAGTCAAGTGGAGGCCCTCCCCCTTAGGGTTTTCCCCCTTCCCATGCGCATGGGCCTTGGGGGGGCTGGTGCCCCTGGCCCATTAATGCTAGGGCGCCCCCTTACAGCCCATGCTGCTGTATTGGACGTGGTGGAACAATTTCCAGACTTCCGAACCCCTCCGGAATCCTCCGGAACCTTCTGGAAGCTTCCCGGTACAATACCGGAAAAACCCGAACTTTTCCCGGAACCGGAACAACAACTTTCCATATATAAATCTTTACCTCCGGACCATTCCGGAACTCCTCGTGATGTCCGGGATCTCATGCAGGACTCCGAACAACATTAGGTAACCACATACAAACTTCCTTTATAACCCTAGCGTCATCGAACCTTAAGTGTGTAGACCCTACGGGTTCGGGAACCATGCAGACATGACCGAGACGTTCTCCGGTCAATAACCAACAGCGGGATCTGGATACCCATGTTGGCTCCCACATGTTCCACGATGATCTCATCGGATGAACCACGATGTCAAGGACTCAATCAATCCCGTATTCAATTCCCTTGGTCTAGCGGTATTGTACTTGCCCGAGGTTCGATCGTCGGTATGCCGATACCTTGTTCAATCTCATTACCGGCAAGTCTCTTTACTCGTTCCGTAACACATCATCCCGTGATCAACCCCTTGGTCACATTGTGCACATTATGATGATGTCCTACCAAGTGGGCCCAGAGATACCTCTCCGTCAACCGGAGTGACAAATCCCAGTCTCGATTCGTGCCAACCCAACAGACACTTTCGGAGATACCTGTAGTGCACCTTTATAGCCACCCAGTTACGTTGTGACGTTTGGTACACCCAAAGCATTCCTACGGTATCCGGGAGTTGCACAATCTCATGGTCTAAGGAAAAGATACTTGACATTAGAAAAGCTTTAGCATACGAACTACACGATCTTTGTGCTAGGCTTAGGATCGGGTCTTGTCCATCACATCATTCTGCTAATGATGTGACCCCGTTATCAACGACATCCAATGTCCATGGTTAGGAAACTATAACCATCTATTGATCAACGAGCTAGTCAATTAGAGGCTTACTAGGGACATGGTGTTGTCTATGTATCCACACATGTATCTGAGTTTCCTATCAATACAATTATAGCATGGATAATAAACGATTATCATGAACAAGGAAATATAATAATAACTAATTTATTATTGCCTCTAGGGCATATTTCCAACAGTCTCCCACTTGCACTAGAGTCAATAATCTAGTTCACATCGCCATGTGATTAACACTCACAGGTCACATCACCATGTGACCAACATCCAAAGAGTTTACTAGTGTCACTAAACTAGTTCACATCATCATGTGATTAAGACTCAATGAGTTCTGGGGTTTGATCATGTTTTGCTTGTGAGAGAGGTTTTAGTCAACGGGTCTGCAACATTCAGATCCGTATGTACTTCACAATTCTCTATGTCATATTGTAAATGATGCTTCCACGCTCCACTTGGAGCTATTCCAAATGGTTGTTCCACTATACATATCTGGTTTGCTACTCAGAGTCACTCAGATAGGTGTTAAAGCTTGCATCGACGTAACCCTTTATATCGAACTCTTTATCACCTCCATTAGCGAGAAACATATCCTTATTCCTCTAAGGATAATTCTGACCGCTATCTGGTGATCCATTCCTTGATCACCTTTGTACCCTCTTGCCAGATATGTAGCAAGGCACACATCAGGTGCGGTACACAGCATAGCATACTATAGAGCCTACGTCTAAAGCATAGGGGACGACCTTTGTGCTTTCTCTCTTTTCTGCCGTGGTTGAGCTTTAAGTCTTAACTTCATACCTTACATCTCAGGCAAGAACTCCTTCTTTGACTGATCCATCTTGAACACCTTCAAGATCATGTCAAGGTATATGCTCATTTGAAAGTACCATTAAGCGGTTTTTGATCTATCCTCATAGATCTTGATGCTCAATGTTCAAGTAGCTTAATCCAGGTTTTCTATTGAAAAAAACTTTTCAAATAATCCTATATGCTTTACAGAAAATTCTACATCATTTCTGATCAACAATATGTCAACAACATATACTCATCAGAAATTCTATAGTGCTCCCACTCACTTCTTTGGAAATACAAGTTTCTCATAAACTTTGTATAAATCCAAAATCTTTGATCATCTCATCAAAGTGCATATTCCAACTCCGAGATGCTTACTCCAGTCCATGGAAGGATCGCTGGAGCTAGCATACCTTTTAGCATCCTTAGGATCGACAAAACCTTTCTGATTGTATCACATACAACCTTTCCTTACGAAAACTGGTAAGGAAACTCATTTTGACATCCATCTGCCAGATTTCATAAATGCAGCTAATGCTAACATGATTCCGATGGACTTAAGCATCGCTATGGATGAGAAAATCTCATCATAGTCAACTCCTTGAACTTGTGAAAAAACTCTTCGCCACAAGTCGAGCTTCATAGACGGTGACATTACCGTCCACGTCCGTCTTCTTCTTAAAGATCCATTTATCTCAATGGCTTGCCGATCACCGGACAAGTCCACCAAAGTCCATGCTTTGTTCTGATACATGGATCCTATCTCGGATTTCATGGCTTCTAACCATTTGTCAGAATTTGGGCCCACCATCGCTTCTCCATAGCTCGTAGGTTCATTGTTGTCTAGCAACATGACCTTCAAGACAGGATTACTGTACCACTCTGAAACAATACGCATCCTTGTCACCCTACGAGGTACGGTAGTGACTTGATCCAAAACTTCATGATCACTATCATAAGCTTCTACTTCAATTGGTGTAGGCGCTACATGAACAATTTCCTGTGCCCTGTTACACACTTGTTGAAGTGACGGTTCAATAACCTCATCAAGTCTCCACCATCCTCCCACTCAATTCTTTCAAGACAAACTTTTCCTCGAGAAAGGACCCGATTCAAGAAACAATCCCTATTGCTTTCGGATCTGAATTAGGAGGTATACCCAACTGTTTTGGGTGTCCTATGAAGATGCATTTTATCCGCTTTGGGTTCGAGCTTATCAACCTGAAACTTTTTTCACATAAGCGTCGCAGCCCCAAACTTTTAAGAAATGACAACTTAGGTTTCTCCAAACCATAGTTCAAACGGTGTCGTCTCAATGGAATTACATGGTGCCCTATTAAAGTGAGTGCGGTTGTCTCTAATGCCTAACTCATGAATGATAGTGGTAATTCGATAAGAGACATCATGCTACGCACCATATCCAATAGGGTGCAACTATGATGTTCAGACACACCATCACACTATGGTGTTCCATGCGATATTAATTGTGAAACAATTTCCACAATGTCTTAATTGTGTGCCAAAGCTCGTAACTCAGATACTCATCTCTATGATCATATCATAGACATTTTATCCTCTTGTCACGATGATCTTTAACTTCACTCTGAAATTACTTGAACCATTCAATAATTAAAACTTCTGTTTCATCAAGTAAATATACTCAACATCTACTCGAATCATCTGTGAAGTAAGAACATAACGATATTCACTGCATGCCTCAGCACTCATTGGACTGCACACATCAAAATGTGTTACTTCCAACAAGTTGCTATCTTGTTCCATCTTACTGAAAACGAGGCTTTTCAGTCATCTTGCCCATGTGGTATGATTTGCATATCTCAAGTGATTCAAAATCAAGTGAGTCCAAACGATCCATCTGCATGGAGTTTCTTCATGCGTATACACCAACAGACATGGTTCGCATGTCTCAAATTTTCAAAATCGAGTGAGTCCAAAGATCCATCAACATGGAGCTTCTTCATGCGATTTATACCAATATGACTTACATGGCAGTGCCACAAGTAAGTGGTACTATCATTACTATCTTATATCTTTTGGCATGAAAATGTGTATCACTATGATCGAGATTCAATAAACCATTCCTTTAGGTGCAAGGCCATTGAAGGTATTATTCGAATAAATAGAGTAACCATTATTCTTCTTAAATGAATAACCGTATTGCGATAGACATAATCCAATCATGTCTATGCTCAACGCAAACACCAAATGACAATTATTCAGGTTTAATACTTATCTTGATGGTAGAGGGAGCGTGCGATGCTTGATCACATCAAACTTGGAAACACTTCCAACACATATCGTCAGCTCACCTTTAGCTAGTCTCCGTTTATTCCGTAGCTCTTTTATTTTGAGTTACTAACACTTAGTAACCGAACCGGTATCTAATACCCTGGTGCTACTAGGGGTACTAGTAAAGTACACATTAACATAATGTATATCCAATATACTTCTATCGACCTTGCCAGCCTTCTTATCTACCAAGTATCTAGGATAATCCTGCTCCAGTGGCTATTCCCCTTATTACGGAAGCACTTAGTCTCGGGTTTAGGTTCAACCTTGGGGTTCTTCATTAGAGTAGCAGCTGATTTGCCGTTTCATGAAGTATCCCTACTTGCCCTTGCCCTTCTTGAAACTAGTGGTTTCACCAACCATCAACAATTGATGCTCCTTCTTGATTTCTACTTTTGCGGTGTCAAACATCATGAATACCTCAAGGATCATCATATCTATCCCTGATATGTTATAGTTCATCACGAAGCTCTAGCAGCTTGGTGGCAATGACTTTGGAGAAACATCACTATCTCATCTGGAAGATCAACTCCCACTCGATTCAAGTGATTGTTGCACTCAGACAATCTGAGCACAAGCTCAACGATTGAGCTTTTCTCCCCTAGTTTGCAAGCTAGGAAAATCGTCGGAGGTCTCATACCTCTTGACGTGGGCACGAGCCTGGAATCCAAATTTCAGCCCTTGAAACATCTCATATGTTCCGCGATGTTTCGAAAACGTCTTTGGTGCCTCACCTCTAAACCGTTTAACTGAACTATCATGTAGTTATCAAAACGTATATGTCCGATGTTCGCAACATCCACAGACGACGTTTGGGGTTCTGCACACTGAGCGGTGCATTAAGGACATAAGCTTTCTACTGATCGCATAATCGCTACTGTCAACTTTCAACTATATTTTCTCTAGGAACATATCTAAACAGTGGAACTAAAGCGCGAGCTTACGACATAATTTGCAAAGATCTTTTGACTATGTTCAGGATAATTAAGTTCATCTTATGAACTCCCACTCAGATAGACATCCATGTAGTCATCTAAGTGATTACATGATCCGAGTCAACTAGGCCGTGTCCGATCATCACGTGAGACGGACTAGTCATCATCGGTGAACACCTTCATGTTGATCGTATCCACCATACGACTCATGCTCGACCTTTCGGTCTCTTGTGTTCCGAGGCCATGTCTGTACCTGCTAGGCTCGTCAAGTCAACCTAAGTGTTTCGCGTGTGTAAATCTGGCTTACACCCGTTGTATGTGAACGTAAGAATCTATCACACCCGATCATCACGTGGTGCTTCGAAACGACGAACTTTCGCAACGGTGCACAGTTAGGGGGAACACTTTCTTGAAATTTTAATGAGGGATCATCTTATTTACTACCATCGTTCTAAGCAAATAAGATGCATAAACATGAAAAACATCACATGCAATCAAATAGTGACATGATATGGCCAATATCATTTTGCTCCTTTTGATCTCCATCTTCGGGGCTCCATGATCATCATCGTCACCGGCCTGACACCATGATCTCCATCATCGTGTCTCCATGAAGTTGTCTTGCCAACTTATTACTTCTACTACTATGGCTACCGGTTAGCAATAAAGTAAAGTAATTACATGACATTGTTTAATGACACGCAGGTCATACAATAAATAAAGACAACTCCTATGGCTCCTGCCGGTTGTCATACTCATCGACATGCAAGTCGTGATTCCTGTTACAAGAACATGATCAATCTCATACATCACATATCATTCATCACATTCTTCTTGGCCATATCACATCACATAGCATACCCTGCAAAAACAAGTTAGACGTCCTCTAATTGTTGTTTGCATGTTTTACGTGGCCGCTATGGGTTTCTAGCAAGAACGTTTCTTACCTACGCAAAAACCACAACGTGATATGTCAATTGCTATTTACCCTTCATAAGGACCCTTTTCATCGAATCTGATCCGACTAAAGTGGGAGAGACTAGCACCCGCTAGCCACCTTATGCACCAAGTGCATGTCAGTCGGTGGAACCTGTCTCACGTAAGAGTACGTGTAAGGTCGGTCCGGGCCGCTTCATCCCACAATACCGTCGAAACAAGATTGGACTAGTAAGGGTAAGCATATTGAACAAAATCGACGCCCACAACTACTTTGTGTTCTACTCGTGCAAAGAATCTACGCAATAGACCTAGCTCTGATACCACTATTGGGGAACGTAGCAGAAATTCAAAATTTTCCTACGTGTCAGCAAGATCTATCTATGGAGAAACCAGCAACGAGGGGAAGGAGAGTGCATCTACATACCCTTGTAGATCGCTAAGCGGAAGCGTTCAAGTGAACGGGTTTGAAGGAGTCGTACTCGTCGTGATCCAAATCACCAGAGATCCTAGTGCCGAACGGACGGCACCTCCACGTTCAACACACGTACAGCCCGGTGACGTCTTCCATGCCTTGATCCAGCAAGGAGAGAGGGAGAGGTTGAGGAAGACTCCATCCAACAGCAGCACAATGGTGTGGTGGTGATGGAGGAGCGTGGCAATCCAGTAGGGCTTCGCCAAGCACTGCGAGAGATGAGGAGTACTTGGGAGAGGGGGAGGGCTGCGCCAGAACTTGTGGTGCGGCTGCCCTCCCACCCCCCACATATATATAGGGGCAAGGGAGAGGGGGGCCGGCCCCCTCAGATCCAATCTGAGGAGGGGGCGGCGGCCTAGGGGGGAGGAGTGCCTCCCAAGTCAAGTGGAGGCCCTCCTCCTTAGGGTTTTCCCCTTCCCATGCGCATGGGCCTTGGAGGGGGGGGGCTGGTGCCCCTGGCCCATTAAGGCTAGGGCGCCCCTTACAGCCCATGCTGCTGTATTGGACGTGGTGGAACAATTTCCGAACTTCCGGACCCCTCCGGAATCCTCCGGAACCTTCTGGAAGCTTCCCGGTACAATACCGGAAAAACCCGAACTTTTCCCGGAACCCGAACAACAACTTTCCATATAAATCTTTACTTCTGGACCATTCCGGAACTCTTCGTGACGTCCGGGATCTCATCCGGGACTCCGAACAACATTCGGTAACCACATACAAACTTCCTTTATAACCCTAGCGTCATCGACCCTTAAGTGTGTAGACCCTACGGGTTCGGGAACCATGCAGACATGACCGAGACGTTCTCCGGTCAATAACCAACAGCGGGATCTGGATACCCATGTTGGCTCCCACATGTTCCACGATGATCTCATCGGATGAACCACGATGTCAAGGACTCAATCAATCCCGTATTCAATTCGCTTTGTCTAGCGGTATTGTACTTGCCCGAGATTCGATCGTCGGTATGCCGATACCTTGTTCAATCTTGTTACCGGCAAGTCTCTTTACTCGTTCCGTAACACATCATCCCGTGATCAACCCCTTGGTCACATTGTGCGCATTTTGATGATGTCCTACCGAGTGGGCCCACAGATACCTCTTCGTCAATCGGAGTGACAAATCCCAGTCTCGATTCGTGCCAACCCAACAGACACTTTCGGAGATACCTGTAGTGCACCTTTATAGCCACCCAGTTACGTTGTGACATTTGGTACACCCAAAGCATTCCTACGGTATCCGGGAGTTGCACAATCTCATGGTCTAAGGAAAAGATACTTGACATTAGAAAAGCTTTAGCATACAAACTACACGATCTTTGTGCTAGACTTAGGATCTGGTCTTGTCCATCACATCATTCTGCTAATGATGTGATCCCGTTATCAACGACATCCAATGTCCATGGTCAGGAAACTGTAACCATCTATTGATCAACGAGCTAGTCAATTAGAGGCTTACTAGGGACATGGTGTTGTCTATGTATCCACACATGTATCTGAGTTTCCTATCAATACAATTATAGCATGGATAATAAACGATTATCATGAACAAGGAAATATAATAATAACTAATTTATTATTGCCTCTAGGGCATATTTCCAACAGTCATGCTTGCAGCAACCTGGGACTTGTAATCGTCTTATACTCATAAAAACTTCAACCAGTATAGCCCCCAAGGGCCGGGTCATTATGCAATAATGAGCAGGGACTTTATAAATATGATCATGCTTCATTGAATAATAATGTCATATGATGTAACTCCACCATGGGGCTTAAATCCACGTCCATAATGTGATGAGTCGGGTCTTCAATAAGATGAGCAAAAAATGACTTTGCATTAGCCCCCAAGTGTCATGGTGCATGCTTGCAGTGACATGAGACTTGCATATTTGATATAATCTCAACTTTGAATAAAGTAGCCCCCAAGTGCCAGGTCGTAAGCCTGCAGCGACTCAGGACTATTCCCTCCATTGTAGAATAAATCATATCCATTGATAAAATAATAGCCATTACGCTGAAGCGACTTTGAAAACCTCAATCATAATATTGGTTATTGACAACCATAATAAAAATCCAGCCATGTTGGCTATGAAAGATTTGAATAATATACCCAATGATTTATAAGCGCATAATTCCAATGGCGCAATCCAAATATATACTAGCGACTTATAGTCCAAAGCCAGACCGAGTTAATAAACACCGGTGATTTGTCATCATGCTTTATTCAACCTGTTTCTGCATACAACAGGTTTAAAGTGTCCTGGCAGTTTACCGCCGGACGGGTCATAATACCCAACATATAACCCGGGTTTATAACCAAGGCTGCACTTAAGAATAATCAAATATGAAATATATCATACCTGTGACATTGAATCACATGTTGGTTTACCAACTTTTTGTAGTAAGGGTGGCAATCCAAATCTTGAATATGATAACTCCCCTCATATTTTGACGGTTTGTAATAAAACCGTGCCAGGTTGTAATAAACACGGGATAATCATCCTGGCGACTTATAGTCAACGCCAGACCGGGCTAAGAAAACTCCGGTTTACAATTGAGTTTGTACTGACAACTGATAGTTGAAAGCTTGTGCCGGGTTAAGAAACGCCGGACTGATGAAATGACTTATAGTCAGGCCGGGTCAATGGACGCCAGTTTACCTTAAAACCTTATCAAAGGCGAAGAAACTTTGACAAAAAGCAAATGAAAAAACTTGTAGTCGAGGCTTTTCAAGGGCTACCAGGCCCAAATTCGAGGCTTTTCGTGGGCTGCCAGGCCGTTGAGTTAAACCATTTGACAAAGCCTTTTAAGATAGGCCTCCAACTAACCAATCGTAATTTTAACTTTGACATGTTCAGGGTCTGTATAAGAGTAACTTGTCAAACGTTCGGCGGGTCATGCCAGGATTACCTGGATAGGAGTGGCTTACTTGATGAAGGCAGGTTAACCTGGGGTTTTAGGTGAATACACTAGGCTTCCAAGCCGTGGGTCGATACCCAATTACATGGGTCCTTTCAAACTCTTTGTTACTTTACACAAAGAGCCCCCAAGTAACTTTGTGAGTTATCCTCAATGGGTGCCTATGTTTGAGTTGTGCTTTAGCAACAATACACTCTTTGGCCCCTTGGGTGTGAAGCTCCCAAGCTATGTTGTGGCGTGATAGCCGGATTAATGGACATGACTCCGCTTTGTCAGCTGAAGCCTCCATTCACGGGTGCCTATGTTTGAGTTGTGCTATGCGACAAACTCTCTTTGGCCCCTTATAATAATATTGGCTTGATAGCTACATCAAGAGGGTAGTAACGCTATGTTCTCTTTGGTGAACACACCTATGTTTGAACAGGAAGCCCCAAGTGATCATATGAGCCTATAAGGCAGGATACCCATGTTTAAACCGCACGTCAGGGTAGCATGTCCTCTTCGGCAACCCTTAACTTTTTGCAAGAGATAAATTCTTCTTGAACTGGGATTTTGAACCGGATATTGAGAGCTTCAAAGCTTTATGGGATACATCTTTCCCTTGAACCGGATTTTAAACCGGAATCTTCATTTTCAGCTGGAAATTTTCTGACGGCCTTTAAGCTCGAACTTGCGAGAAGTTAATTCCTTTTTGAACCAGACATTTTCAAACCGGATTTGAGAGCTTCAGTGAGACTTGACTTCCCTTGAGCCGGATTGTAAACCGGAATCCTTTCTGATGACCCGGAACTTCTTCATTGAGCCGGGATTTTGTAACTGTCATATACTTTCTAAACCGGAAATTTTTATGAATAGCACAGTAGCCTCCGGGACCGGGTTATCCTTCCCTTCATCGTCCTGGGGTTCTTAAATTTGCTAAAACTGGCAAGATTTGCTGAGTCATGTCATCGTAGCCCCCGAGTCTCAAAGGTGACTCGAGGAGTTGTCTTGAGACTCTCCATATTTGACCGTGATATAAACCGGCATAACTTGTATATCATTGGTGTTGATAGCATGATGTGGATCCACAGAAGGTTGAGGTGACTGCGGCGGGTTATAAATGATTTCGTATGAGCCGTGTCAGCAACACGGCCAATGGTTCCTTCCAATTGGTGATTTGAAGACTGTAGTGGCGGCGAATTGTGTGCCTGCCCATTGAACCACCCAGTGCAGACGGCGGTTTGATAATATATGATAATTTACCTCCATTTTGTTAAAAGAAAAACGGGCTACCCAAGCTGTGACTTGCTCATACTCAAAAACAGTTTATGCAGCCAGGTGCGGCCCAGTGTGTTGATGTGGACCAGGCCGCGAGAGACAGGCGAAAAAAATGATCGCAGCATCAGAGGCGGCTCAGACAGATGACCCGGCCGCGGCGTTGTAAGCCAGCGCGGACAGGGAAAATCGGCACCGGTGTCGTAAACCGGCACGGACGTGCGAGTTAATCGCGGGTGCGGTCCCTACAAGCTGATGTAAACCGGGCCACAGGGACGGCGACTTGCTCACGTTCATTCACCGGGTGGTATGACACGGACGAAATGCCAGTGCAGAATGTTGCTAGCGTGTGCTCCATGCTCATAATATAACGCCTCATTTGTAATGAACAATTGTCCTGTGTCAAAAGATATCATATGCCAAAGTAATTGTTCACACAAAAATTTATATGTGCTATGAAAACAAACCAGACGGATATCACCTGATTTTTTTTGTTTGGACAACGGATGATCCGTTCATCGCGACAGAGGCGGTTTAGGCTGGTCGGCGACTCAATATGGTCCCGGCGGTTTAAGCAGAAACCCTCCGGGTTATTCTCCGGGTCTTTAAGCACCCGGCATGGGCGGTGCAGATGTATACGTCGCCTCCGACGCCGGCGCACGAGGACAGGATCATACCTTGGTCATGAGTCAATTGTCCTGGTATTGTTGTCAAATAAACAAGGATCCTGGTATTCTTGTCAATTGTCCAAGCGTCTTCACTGTGGAGCAGTAATGGAGTATTTGATTCATTACTTTGACTAGTCTTGTCCTTTACGTGATGGATGATGGTCCTTCTTGGAGACTGTGCTATTGTGCTTTTCAATTAGCACTAGCGTAAGTCTTTGGAGAGCAACCATCCACGGAGAAGTATCTCGCCGCTTCATATTTCCTGTCTCCGACTCACTCTTCTTCTCTCCCTTTTTTTTCTTTTTTTTTGCTCACAGAGGAAGCGGACGAGAGCAGCCGGCTGCAGATGCCAGTGACGCACGCAGGAGGCATATAAACCGGAGGCGAGGCTTCAGCCGCGGCCACGGCGAGGGTGAGCGGAGGAAGTGACTTGTGGTCATGCAGCAGAGGTGGCAGAGGTAGAGAGCCGGTCGGCGCATGTGGCAGAGACGACTCACGGCCGCGGGCGCGAGCTCGCCCAAGGCGGGACGGCGGCGAACGGGCCCTTGGACAGCGAGCGAGCTTAACGGTTGACGGGGTGGCCCAACGGCGCCGCAACCCGGTGGTGAGCCAAAGCCAGGGGCCGGAACCGTCCGGAGCGGCAGCGGCGACTTTGGCGACTTGGCGGTGCATGAGTGGCAATGGCTCAGACACGACCAGGGAGGACGAGACCGAGGTGACGGCGGCCGGGGCGGCTCACCGACGGAAACGGCGTCTCAGTAGAGATGTATTGGAGGCCGACGTGGAGTCCGGACCAGCCACGGATCGTGGTCAACTTTGGAAATTTTTGCCTTTTTTCCTTGGCGTTGAAGTGACAGGTGTTAATATCTTACAAGGAAAAGGTTGAAGCTGCAGCTCACCCGTGCGATGGCTCAAAAGCGAGGCTAGCAGAGTGGAACCTGCCCGGGAGCAGCCAGTAGGAGCAGCCGCAGTGAGCCGGCGAGGGCGGGCCCCTGACCACAGTAGTGGCTGAAGACACAACAGCGGAAGCAGCGACAGCTGGTAACGGATTTTTGATCCGTGGACGCTCTGGCCAATCTGTTTTCTTTGAGTCGTGATCCGACAAGCAGATGATTGTTTCTTTTCCTTCAATACTTGTCTCGGGACTTGATTTTATTTTCATCTAGTCACATGACCGACTACGACTAGCCACAATGGCGAGTAACATACACTAGTAACATACACATATTCCTAGACTATGTTACTACCTTCATAGTGGGTAGTACTCCCTCCGTTTTTATTTAGTCAGCGTATTAGCTTTGGTCAAAGTCAAGCTTTGTAAACTTTAACAAAGTTTATAAACAAAAATATTAACATATACAATTAGAAATCGATTTGATTAGATCCATTTGTTGGATGTACTTTCATGTCATGTAGATTTGTTATGGTAAATGTTTATATTTTTTTCTATAAACTTGGTCAAATTTTATGAAGTTTGACTTCAGTCAAACCTAATATGCAGAGTAAATAAAAACGGAGGGAGTAACATAAGTGTGGTAACATGCAAAGCTTCATTTATTAGGTTATAGACTCATATTGCATTGGGACATGTGATGTTACAGTAACTAGCTAAGTTACTATAACTACCTCTCTCCTCATTAACTCACTATCACATAAGCAAATTTGCTGAGTTAGACTCGATGTTATTGCTGAAGTTACTTCCATTGTGGCTAGTCTACTAGTTGAAGTAGTACGTGATGATTTATTGGATCTGACTTGAGTCCACAAGTCACAGAGTAAACAGGAGCAGCTATTGTTGACTACCTCGGTACTTGCAACTTCTCGTCTGCCTTGGAGTAAATTGCCATTACTTTATAAATATATCTGGTCTCCGGGCTGATTAGATAGTTTGATTCCGACTTGTCTTCCTGCCTACAGCGATTTGTGTACTACCTTCGTCCGGGTTTATTAGGCTTAAAAGACCATTTCTCTTAGACCAAGACACATAGTAATTTGTTCCCGTTAATTCTTTCATTTCACTCTCAATGCACTTTCGCACATGTATGCAGTCAATGAAAAAGCATGCATGAAGTGTATTAATTTTCCAGTCATGGCACCAACAATAATGGCTTTCAATGCAACCAATGAAATGGTTGCGTGCATACATCTTTCCAAAGCGAGGCCTTATAAAAAGGGACATGCTTGTGATGCTAAGAGGCCTAATAAACCCGGACAGAGGGAGTAGTTGGTATTGCCGTCGGACCTGATGACCAGAACGAGGACCCAAACCATGCTGGTTCTGGTGACTTCAGATCGGATTTGATGTGGTGACGAAACTGGCTGTAGCAGAAAAACGATGGTCTAGGCGAGTTGCGTGGGCGACTTATGGCAACGAAAAAATTGTAACCCTAATTTCTTTTGAACCTTAAATCCCAGATCTTAAACCTGGACTGATGAACTTGAAGCTGATTCAAATCCTTCTGAACCGGCTTTCTCCATCCGGAAAAACAGCAAATTTCTCGATCCTTGAAAAGAAATCCCTTCAAGAACTTAACACCACCGTGCGCAGCCCCATGGTGGAATTAACACGTCAGATGTCCTCACGAAAGGACTTAGTCGTGAAGCCATTGCTACGTGTTAGCTTGAAGGGGTTAAACCGGACAAGGGACACGGGAGTTTTTATACTAGTTCGGCCCATTCGATGAAGGTAAAAGCCTACGTCTACTTGTGATGGGATTGATTGGGTTTCGATGATCAGGGAGCAGATATGCTTTGCCCGAGTCTCGAGTTATCGTCTGTTGTCCCTGAACCGCCGCCGGGTCGTCCCTTTATATACACAGGTTGATGCCCGGCCAGTCTACAGAGTCCCGAGGCCGACTCATACAAGAGTCCGGCTCGGTCTCTCCTTTCCTAACTTACGACACAAGTTTACATAAGTATGGCGGTTTGCTATCATGGGCCCTAATCCGCTACTGGGCTCTGGGCCTCTAAGCTTCATAGTAAAGCGCCATCTTCTGAGTCTTCATGGGCTTCAACACAGTTGAGGGTAAACCGGCCCCTCCTGGGCGGTTTATACTCAATAGTTATACCCCCAACATTAGGCCCCAGAGTGATTTGAATCTGTTCATGTCAATCTTCAGTACTTAGAAAAATCCTAAAAACATCTTCCTTCGTTTCTCGTAAACCGCCGTGACGTCATCCTCCGGATACCGCAATGGATCATCATGACATTATCTCTGTAAAAACAAATAAAAAGATTCCCTTCATTGAACGTTATCCCGGAAATCGAGGCGACAACTATGCTCTCGTTCGCCGCTTCAGACTCCTCGATCTTCGCGCCTGCCACTTATCCATTTTCCTTATAAATAGACCCGGGGGCCCTTTCTTTTCTTCCCCTTCCGTACTTCTTCTTCTTGCTTGCGACGCCCCAGCTTTGAAGCTCCGCCGCCGCCCTCGACCTTCGAACGCTGCGTCAACAAAGGCCGCTGCATCAACCTGGCTGTACCAGAGATCTTCGGCGTTCCTCCGCTATCCTGTGCATCCGCTAAGCTTCTCCCTCATAACCCTAGATCTGCATTTTAGGGCTCATGTTTTCATCTGCGTTCATAGGTTTTCATCCCTAGTTTCTTCGTATTCGCTTCTGCCATAGCTTCTTTGATTCAACTGTAGCACAAATCTCGTGCGGTAGTTGCTCCGCATCCAGTTTAGTACTTAGTAGGTCTTCCTTCTTGTACAGAATCCCTTGATAGAACGCACGAACTTCTCTGCTCTGTTTAACGCCTTTATAGATCGCAGAAATTTTTTCTTACTGAAGCTTTGGTAAATTCCGTCATTGTGTGAAACCTGTTTCTGTCAACACTTAGCAGATTTTGAACCCAGGCCCTTCTGCCTGCGGGCGGTTTAACCTTTGATAACCAATCCGCCATATACCATTAGCCCTCTCTTAAACCGCCAACTGACTTTGAACAACAACTCTCCGGTTTAACACTGAATAATGCACTGAAATCGTTAATCGTAAACCAGCTTTTTATTTTTCCTTTCAGTTTCCTTCCGAGATGACCAAACAATTCTCTGCTTGCAATTGGGTTCCGTCCCGGATTACGGAGACACAAATTAACGGTTATGTCACCACTTGCGCTTTAGCCTCAAAAAGGGTCCTTCATTGGCGAGTTCCGGGCTCTGAATGCCCACCTGAACCACAAGATGGAGAAGTGATTGTATTTATGCAACACTTAGACCGGGGATTCAGCCCGCCCGGATCAAAATTTTTCCGGGATGTCCTCACAAGCTTCCAGCTCCATCCACAAGATATTGGACCGAACTCCGTGTCCAATATATGCAACTATCAAGTATTCTACGAAGTCTACCTTCAAGAAGAGCCATCTGTGGAGTTGTTCCAAGACTTTTTCTATTTGAACCGCCATACAGAGTTCTCTGATGGTCCCAACACAGAACTTGGTGGTGTTTCCATTCAGAAGAGGAAAGAAGTTGACTTCCCACATGCAAAACATCATAGCCATCCTAAAGATTGGAACCAAACTTGGTTTTATTGCCGAAACACCGCCCCTAATGGAGAAAATCCTTTGCCAGGTTACAGTCCTCACCGGCTTAGCAATGGTCACCCATTACCTTCAAGCTTGTCCGCCGCAGAACGAAAAAACTTTGCACCTCAAATCGCCAAGCTTCGGGCTCTCATGGCCAACGGTTTGACTGGCATTGACCTCGTCCGCTGCTGGGTATCTTGGGGCATTTTGCCTTTAAGCCGCCATCCCGGCTTGATGCATGAATATACTAGCAACGTCAAAGACCCTCAACGCTATCATGAAGTAGTAATGACGGATCTGGAAGTCACTGAATCTGTGAAGAAAATGCTTGATGAAATAATCTCGGTATGCAGTCAAACCGGGCTGCCACCTTTTTGTGTCTCCAATCCTCCACCAGCGGTAAAGTCTATCTTAATACTTACTGAACCGCCTCCGCTTTAATTATGTGCTAACATTTCCTTGCCTTAATGACATAGGACAACAGCTCCTTCTGGAAGCGGACTAAACCGGCTAGGGCTCCTCGTGCCAAGACTAAGGCCACCAAGAAAATTTCCAAGAAGAAAACCGCCGAGTCTTCTGATCCGCCAGAAGATGAGGAATCAGACGCAGAGGTAGAACTTGACTAACTTGGTTTCTTATTCGTACATCTTATTGACAATGATTATTCTCAGGATGATGCTGAGGCCAGTCACGCAGACCCTGTTGAGGTAATCACTCTTTCTTCCGATTCAGATCTTGTGCCGGTTCAAAGAGTTCGCCGCACAGTTCGGAAAGTAAAACACTCTCACCCCCTTGCTCATTTGGATCCAAAATTTTCTTTGAAGACACAGCAAGCTGCACAATGTTGCACAACCCGGCACAGTGGCCAGCAAATCACCTTGTCCGGTTTACCAGATACACCAACCCGGAAACGTCGTCCAGAGGTGACTTGTTCTCCTGAAAAACTTTATCCTTTGAAACCCACTCAATCCGTCTGATCCGAATTATCAGGCATCTTCCAACTCGTCTGGCGGTTCATCAACCACTCAGCTGCCTCCCCTCAAGACCGTCGCTGGGTAAGTACACTGTTCCTCAATTTGTTTCTTCATGCATCGGTCTATCATATTCTAACTTTGGATGTTGTAGCGCCAAGGCCTGATTGAGTAAGAAAGCCAAGACCAGCGGCCGTACCGACGATGTTGATCCGGAGAAGACCCCAGAGAATGAGGGCAAAAATCCTGAGATTGCCACAGACCACTCTGCTCCGCCAAACCCAGGTGCTGATGCTAACCCGCCAGAAGCTGAGCCGGAGACACAGGTTGATACATCAACTCCTGATGCCACCCCTCCAAGTCCAACTGTTGATCCGCCAAGCCCTGTGATCAAACCGCCAAGCCCTGCTGCCAAAGTGCCAAGCCCTGTTAAGGAGAATGTCAATCCATCAAGCCCGGCCAAGAATGATGACGTTGTTATTACTGGCACTGCATATACCACCCCGGGAAATCCAATTGCTTTGTCTAAACATTCTGCCAAGGATGAATTTGCTTTTATGAACAAGGGGAAAGGCAAGACCGATTTGTCAGACTATGCTGATTTATCTGCTCAGGACCTTCATTCCGGTTTCTTAAACCTTCTCTTCACCAGCCGAGACTATGAAGCCGGTTTGGTAAATTTGATGAAGGAGTGCTATGAGGCAAACCGTTTGATCCTTTATTCTGTACCTTCATTGCATTGTAGCCCCCAAGGGCCGGTTTGTCTTAGAGAGTCAAACCGGGACTTTGTATATTCCATACTATACTTTGTTGATTTTCCTTGTGTATTTTTGATCAAACACACATTAGCCCCCAAGTGCCATGATTAAAAACTTGTATTAATCCGTGGGACTTCAATAATCAGTAGAAAAAAGTGATCCACATTAGCCCCCAAGTGCCAAGTGTATAACTGGTTATATGCTTGGGACTTTCAAAAAGGTATTGACATGCTCTTCTTACTATTGCAGAGTGAGATAAGTCAACAAGTCTCTCAGATTGCCGATCTTCAAGAAAATCTGAAATCCCAACAAGCAGAAACCACCAAGGCCAGGGATGAATTGAAAACCGCCTTAACCACCATGGAGCAGCTCAAAGAGTGGTTCAAGTTTGAGCGGGCCAACTGGGATACTAAAAAGGCTGGATTGCTGAAGCGGGCAGAAGACGCTGAATCGGCTCTAAAACCGGTGACGGAAGAGCTTACTGGATTAAAGCGCCAAATCAATGGCATGACTTCTGCAATATTTGGTAAGTACTGTTTGCCAAGGCTTTATAAATATTCCGCTTTGAAATTTTGTCGGTTTAATGTGAAATCCTTAAACCGTTGCAGGTAGCCGCATTGCTCATCTGGGCTCTGATATGCGGATGAAGCTCAAGGCCGCCTATACGCTGATTGAACAACTGTATACCGGTGCCCAACGGGTTATCAGTGCAACTTCCTATGACAATGCGGCCCCAACTCTGATTAAGGACACTCTGGCCTGGTTATCTATGACGCCAGCACAACTAGAAGAAGTGAAGCGATCCGCTACCAAGGCTGGCGCTTTGTTAGCACTTACCCGAGCCAAAGCATGGATAGCTGACCTTGATCCGGTCGATATTGCCAAGGGCTTTCCCAGTGAACAAGAAAACGGGGCAGTGTTTGATAACGACTCCCTCAAATGTGTGATAAGGGAGATGCCTCCTCTGGCGAGTCAGTTGGCCGAAGAAGCAAACTTGACGGTTCACCGGTCCTTCTATGATGCTAACAACAAATGGGTTGAGGCTGTTATTCCGGAAGTGCAAAATCTTATCCTACCAACCCGTAAGCACACTTACGCCCCTGACGTTGATCCGACTAAACTTATAATTGAAGAGGCTGTCTTTCAGGCCTTAACCCGGATTGAGTGGAACACCACTGATTTCCAGCCACTGGATGGGGAGGAGGAGGTTGAACTGACGGCAGATGACCCATCCACTTTGCGTCAACATGGCGATGAAGCTTGATCCGGCAATTTGGTGGATATTGCAGAAACTGTCCGGTTTAAGATAATTCCATATTTTGGGCCGTGAAGCGCCTTGTAATAGGGTAGCAAAAATACTTTGATCTGCTTCCATCGTGCAGTGGGAAATACTTTATGTGATCCGTCATGAATAGTTCAATGTTGCCTCATATATCATAGTATGCAATTCCTATGTCTGCATAAAAAGAATTGTCTTGGCGGTTTACCGCCGGACGGGTCATAATCCCCACGATAAAGCCTGATTGACAATCAAACCTTAAGAAATATGAAATAACCCATACCTATGATGTGATATCACATTAGTTGGTTTACCAACTTTAATTGTAATAAGGGTGAAAACCCAAATCTAGAGCCGGTCGGCGCGCCGGGCCTCCTGCCGCGGCCGCTGATGCGGTATTCATTGCTGCGTTGGACGAAGACTTCAGAGTAGGCTGTGTTCCGGCCATGAAAATAGCAACCCGACTCGGCGGTTCAAGGAGGTCCGGAAAACTGTTACCATCGGAATATCCTTCGAACACACCATCCTGAACTTGGTACAGGGACTCGGTTTCACCAGTGGACGATTCGTCATCGAAATAAATAGCTGTCTCACCTTCAGACACCGGTTCAGATTCGATCCCATGGACACGCCCGATGAACGCATGCTTCATGGAGGGTTTCACCTGGGCAGGGCTCGCACGCTGAGCCGTCTCGACGAGGTCGGTGTAGATGTCCGGCTCAGGGCCCGGTTCACCGATCTTGCTGATGAAGACATGAATTCCTCCAAAGGGGACCCGGTACCCGTACTCGATTGAGACGGTCTCGGGACCCCATCCTTCGTCGTCTATGTAGAGCTTGCCGCGACGACTTTTGGTCATCCGGCCGACCACGTACCCCTTATGTCCTTCAGATCAGCCCTTCAAGAACTCGACACCATCGTGCGATAGCCCCACGGTAGGCGCCAACTGTTGTGGAATTAACACGTCAGATGTCCTCATGAAAGGACTTAGTCGTGGAGCCATCGCTACGGGTTAGCTTGAAGGGGTTAAACCGGACAAGGGACACGGGAGTTTTTATACTAGTTCGGCCCCTTCGATGAAGGTAAAAGCCTATGTCTAGTTGTGATGGGATTGATTGGGTTTCTATGATCAGGGAGCAGATATGCTTTGCCTGAGTCTCGAGTTGTCGTCTGTTGTCCCTAAACTGCCGCATGGTCATCCCTTTATATACACAGGTTGACGCCCGGCCGGTCTACAGAGTCCCGAGGCCGACTCATACAAGAGTCCGGCTCGGTCTCTCCTTTCCTAACTTACAACACAAGTTTACATAAGCATGGCGGTTTGCTATCATGGGCCCTAATCCGCCACTGGGCTCTGCGCCTCTAAGCTTGATAGTAAAGCGCCATCTTCTGAGTCTTCATGGGCTTCAACACAGTTGAGGGTAAACCGGCCCCTCCTGGGAGGTTTATACTCAATAGTTATATCCCCAACAGTAACCATGAAAATCGCTCCGGAACCCCAAATTGATGAGTAATAGCCCATGAAATGGGCCAGAATCGGCCAAAATGGCGAGTGTTGATGAACGACACGTAAGCGCACCTTGGGCCTCAACAACCCTAAAAATCGCTCCAGGACCCCAAAATGGTGACTAATAGTCCACAAAACGGGCCAAAATCGGCCAAAATAACGAGTCTTAATAACATGCACGTAAGCGCACATCGGGGTTCAGTAACCATGGAAATTGCTCCTTACCCTATAACGGTGAGTAATAGTCTATGAAACTGGTCAGAATCGGCCAAAACGGTGAGTGTTTATGAACGATACGTAACCGCACCTTGGGGTTCAGCAAACATAAAAATCGCTCCGGGACCCCAAAACGGGGAGTAATAGTCCGTGAAACGGGCTAGAATCAGCCTAAACGGCGAGTGTTAATGGCATTCACGTAAATGCAGCTTGGGGTTAAAAAAAATAAAATCGCTTCGGGACCCCAAAACGGTGAGTAATTGTCCATGAAATGGGCCAGAATCGGCCAAATCTGCGAGTGTTGATGAACGACACGTAAGCTCAGCTTGGGCTTCAACAACCATAAAAATCACTCCGGGACCCAAAATGGTGAGTAATAGTCCACGAAACGGGCCAGAATCGGCCAAAATAGCGAGTGTTAATGACATGCACGTAACCGCACCTCGGGGTTCAGTAACCATGGAAATTGCTCCTTACCCCAAAAGGGTGAGAAATAGCCCATGAAACGGGTCAGAATCGGCCAAAACGGCGAGTGTTGATGAACGATACGTAAGCGCACCTTGGGGTTCAGTAACCATAAAAATCGCACCGAGACCCCAAAATGGTGAGTAATAGTCCACAAAACAGGCCAGAATCGGCCAAAATGGCGGGTGTTAATGTCATGCATGTAAGCACATCTTCGAGTTCATCATCCAAGAAAATGGCTTTGGGACCTCAAAACGGTGAGTAATAGTCCATGAAACGCGCCAAAATCGGCCAAAACTGCTAGTGTTGATGACCTACACGTAAACGCACCTCGGGGATCATTAATCGTGGAAATCACACATTGGGGTTCAGTAACCATAAAAATCGCACCAGAACCACAAATCGATGAGTAATAGCCCATGAAACGGGTCAGCATCAGCCACCATGGCGACTGTTGATGAATGACATGTAAGCGCACCTTGGGCTTTAGGAACCATAAAAATCGCTCCGGGACCCCAAAACAGTGAATAATAGTCCACGAAATGGGCCAGAATCGGCCAAAACTACGAGTGTTGATGACCGATAGGTTAATGGACCCCGAGGTTCATCAATCGTAGAAATCGCTCCGAGACCCTAAAATGGTGAGTAAGTCCACGAAACGCGCCAAAATCGTCCAAAACTGTTAGTGTTGATGACGTACACGTAAACGCACCTCGGGGCTCATTAATTGTGGAAATCGCTCTATGACCTCAAAAAGATGAGCAATAGGCCATGAGACGGGCCGAATCAGCCAAAACGGCGATTGTTGATGACCTGCACGTAATCGCACCTTGGAGTTCAAAAACCATGGAAATCACACCAGGACCCCAAAACGGTGAATAAACGTCCATGAAACGGGCCAGAATCGGGCAAAACAGCGAGTGCTGATGGATGACATGTAAGCGCATATTGGGGTTCAACAACCATTAAAATCGCTTCGAGACCCCAAAACGGTGAGTAACAGGGTCATGGGTAAGTACAACGGACGGAAAGTTACCGCGGTAAAAACCGCCCCGCCTGCCCGCGCACTTTTATGGACCTGGCCCAACAACGTGTCGTGCTTATGTGCGGCCCAGGCCCGGAGCAGGATCAACAGTCAGTACGAGCATGCGGGTCGTTTACCCAGGTTCGGGCCGCCGGGATGCGTAATACCCTAGTCCTGCTTGGATGAGTATATTTGTCTTCTTGAGGTTCTTGAACTAGCTACCATGAGCGTAACTTATCCAAAAGTATGAATCCTTCTCCTGGATGCCTTGGGCCTCCATTTAGAGGCAAGGGGATCACCACAGTGGCACACTGGAGGTGGCATCGGGGTACTATGATTAAGCCTATCCCTTGCCATTACGGGACAAAGTGCATTTAATGCGCCCATGACGTGTCCCCTTCACTTTACCGTCGCTTCACCCTGCCTCGACACGCGCCTGGGCAAGCGAGGCGGCCAGGGCCATGTAGGCTGGCAGGCTGCTGAGGTGGCACGATGGTAGGTGATGTCTACTACACAACCTTCTTCTTGTAGACGTTGTTGGGCGTGCAAGTGCACATGTTAGTAGGACAGTAGCAAATTCCCCTCAAGGGGATGACCTAAGGTTTATCAATCCGTAGGAGGCGTAGGATGAAGATGGTCTCTCTCAAACAACCCTGCAACCAAATAACAAACAGTCTCTTGTGTCCCCAACACACCCAATACAATGGTAAATTTTATAGGTGCACTAGTTCGGCGAAGAGATGGTGATACAAGTGCAAAATAGATAGTAGATATAGGTTTTTGTAATTTGAAAATATAAAAACAGCAAGGTAACTAATGGTAAAAGTGAGCGTAAATGGTATTGCAATGATAGGAAACAAGGCATAGGGTTCATACTTTCACTAGTGCAAGTTCTCTCAACAATAATAACATAGATAGATCATATAACAAGCCCTCAACATGCAACAAAGAGTCCCTCCAAAGCCACTAATAGTGGAGAACAAACTTAGAGATTATGGTAGGGTACAAAACCACCTCAAAGTTATTCTTTCGGATCGATCTATTAAAGAGTTTGTCCTAGAATAACACCATAAGACACAAATCAACCAAAACCCTAATGTCACCTAGATACTCCATTGTCACCTCAACTATCCGTGGGCATGATTATACGATATGCATCACACAATCTCAGATTCATCCAACCAACACAAAGTACTTCAAAGAGTGCCCCAAAGTTTCTACCGGAGAGTCAAGAACGTGTGCCAACCCCTATGCATAGGTTCATGGGCGGAACCCGCAAGTTGGTCACCAAAACATACATCAAGAGGCAGATGATATCCCATTGTCACCACAGATAAGCACAGCAAGACATACATGAAGTTTTCTCATAAAAGACTCAATCCGATAAGATAACTTCAAAGGGGAATCTCAATTCATCACAAGAGAGTAGAGGGGGAGAAACATCATAAGATCCAACTACAATAGCAAAGCTCGGGATACATCAAGATCGTGCCATAGAGGGAACACGAGAGAGAACATGAGAGAGAGAGATCAAACACATAGCTACTGGTACATACCCTCAGCCCCAAGGGTGAACTACTCCCTCCTTGTCATGGAGAGCACCGGGATGATGAAGATGGCCACCGGTGAAGGATGCCCCTTACGGCAGGGTGCCGGAACGGGCTCCCGAGAGGTTTTTGGTGGCTATAGAGGCTTGCGGCGGCGGAACTCCCGATCTATCTTGATATTCGATGGTTTTAGGGTACGTAGGCTTATATAGGCGAAAGAAGTCGGTCGGGAGGTGCTCGAGAGGTCCACGAGACAGGGGGTCGCGCCATGTAGGGGGGGGGGCGCCCCCTATCTCCTGGGCTCCTCGATGGTCTTCTGACTTGATCTCCAAGCCTCTAGGATGATATTCTTCCAAAAAATCACGATGCCGAAGGTTTCATTCTGTTTGGACTCCGTTTGATATTCCTTTTCCTCGAAATACTGAAACAGGCAATAAAACAACAATATGGGCTGGGCCTCCGGTTAATAGGTTACTCCCAAAAGTAATATAAAAGTGTATAATAAAGCCCATAATCATTCAAAACAGATAATAATATAGCATGAATGCTTCATAAATTATAGATACGTTGGAGACGTATCAAGCATCCCCAAGCTTAATTCCTACTCGTCCTCGAGTAGGTAGATGATAAAGAAAGAATTTATGAAGTGTGAATGCTAGAAGGTGCACACCTTTGATCAATGATAATTTCAATCACCTTTTCTAGCATGAATATATGTCAAAACAGTAGTTCATCTCATAAAACTTCTCACGATAAAGTAACAAGCAATTCACATGTCAAAGCATAGACCATAAACTTTCTTGAAAGCTAGCAAACTTCATTCTTAGACATCAAAACAATTGCAATTCATCCTATTTTCAAGAAGAGTCTATGTCAGAGCTTTGATTTAGCAAACTTCACATACTCAACTATCATATAGTCTTCTACAATTGCTAACACTCACGCAATACTTGTGGTTATGAGGTTTTAGTCAGACACAGAGAAAGATTGGGGATTATAATGTTGCCTCCAAACGTATTCACCTCTGGGCGATGTCAACAATAATAGTTCATGCTAACGTACATCCAATTGGATATATATATCAGGATCACCCCACCACAAAGTGCTTGCCAAAGGATAAAATGAAAAAGGGAAAGGTGAAGATCACCTTGACTCTTGCATAAAGTAAAAGACATAAAGTAAAAGATAGGCCCTTCGCAGAGGGAAGCAGAGGTTGTCATGCGCTTTTAGGGTTGGGTACACAAAATCTTAATGCGAAAGAACGTCACTTTATATTGCCCCTCGTATATGGACCTTTATTATGCAGTCCGTCACTTTTATTGCTTCCATAATAAGATCGTACAAAGCTTATTTTCTCCACACTAATAAGTCATGCATATTTAGAGAGCAATTTTTATTGCTTGCACCGATGACAACTTACTTGAAGGATCTTACTCAATCCATAGGTAGGTATGGTGGACTCTCATGGCAAAAACTGGGTTTAAGGATAATTGGAAGCACAAGTAGTATCGCTACTTGGTTCTAGGAATTTTTGGCTAGCATGAGGGGGAAAGGCAAGCTCAACATGTTTGAATGATCCATGACAATATACTTTAACTGATATGTGAGAAAACATAACCCATTACATTGTCTTCCTTGTCCAACAGCAACTCTTTAGCATGTCATACATAATGAGTTCTCACAATTATAAAGGATGTCTATGATAGTATATTTATATGTGAAATCTCTCTTCCTTCAATATTGTTTCATGAATTGTTCAAATAACCAATACAATGCTTGCTAACCGTCAATAAATTTACAACCTCTACTTCTTAGATGTGAAGTCATTACTCCCCATGGAGTAAGCAAATGATATAATTTCAGATTTATGACATTCAACTCATTCATCCATTTACTCAAAGGATATAAGTGAAGCACACGAGTAAATGAAAAACTACTCAAAAAGATATAAGTGAAGATCAACGAGTAGCTAAATAATTATGCAACTATGTGAAGACTCTCTCTCATTAAAGAATTTTAGATCTTGGTATTGTATTCAAGCAGCAAGCAAAACAAAATAAAATGACATTTCAAGGATAGCACAACTCATGTGAATAAGCAAAAACTTAGACTCAACCGATACTAACCGATAGTTGTTGAAGAAGAAAGGTGGGATGCCTACCGGGGCATCCCCAAGCTTAGATGCTTGAGGCTTCCTGAAATATTATCTTTGGGTGCCTTGGGCATCCCCAAGCTTGATCTTTTATGTCTCCTTAATTCCTCTCATATCGTGGTTTCTCTTTTTATCAAAAGCTTCATTCACAACAATCTCAACAAGAACTCGTGAGATAGGTTAGTATAAACCAATGCAAAACCTTATCATTTTCTACTGTAACAAATCACTAAAATTATTATTCAACATTGCATACTAAATGACTCTGCATATTTAATACTCCTATCCTCAAATAGAATCATTAAACAAGCAAACATATGAAAACAATGCAACTATAACAGCAATCTGCGAAAACAGTACAATATGTAAAGAATGCAAGAGTATCAATACTTCCCTGACTCCAAAAATTATTAACTAAAATTCCCACTGTAATAAATTTATCAGAGCTTAATATGCAAAAAGATTCAACATTATACCATTCTGTGACTTTTCTAGGGAATTTTTTCAACAGCGGTAAACTTTCTGTTTTCAAACAGCAACATGTATACAAGCAAAATAAGCATGGCACAGGCTATCCTTGACACTTTTATTGAAACTAAAGATGCAAAACATTATTCTAACTAAAAGAAACAAAAACTAATACAAGCAAATGACGCTCCAAGCAAAACACATATCATGTGGCAAATAAAAATATAGCTCTAAGTAAAGTTACTGATGAACGAGGACGAAAGAGGGGATGCCTTCAGGGCATCCCCAAGCTTAGGATCTTGGTTGTCCTTGAATATTACCTTGGGGTGCCTTGGGCATCCCCAAGCTTAGTCTCTTGCCACTCCTTATTCCATAGTCCATCGAATCTTTACCCAAAACTTGAAAACTTCAACCACACAAAACTCAACACAAAACTCGTAAGCTCCGTTAGTATAAGAAAATAAAACCACCACTTAGGTATTGTAATGAACTCATTATAAATTCATATTGGTGTAATATCTACTGTACTTCAACTTATCTATGGTTCACACCCTCCGATACTACTCATAGATTCATCAAAATAAGCAAACAACACATAGAAAACAGAATCTGTCAAGAACAGAACAGTCTGTACTAATCTGTATTAAACATATACCTCTGGAACCCCAAAAATTATGAACTAAATTTCTGGACCTGAGAAATTTGTCTATTAATCATCTGCAAAAAGAATAAACCTAAAAGCACTCTCCAGTAAAAAATGGCAGCTAATCTCGTGAGGGCAAAAGTTTCTGTTTTTCACAGCAAGATCACATAAACTTCACCCAAGTGTTCCCAAAGGTTCTACTTGGCACTTTATTGAAACAAAAGCTATAAACATGATTAATACAGTAGCATAATCATGTGGACACAAAAAAACAGTAAGGATAAATATTGGGTTGTCTCCCAACAAGCGCTTTTCTTTAATGCCTTTCTAGCTAGGCATGATGATGGCAATGATACTCACATAAAAGATAAGAACTGAAACATAACGGGAGCATCATGAAGCATATGACTAGCACATTTATGTCTAACCAACTTCCTATTCATAGGGATTTTGTGAGCAAACAACTTAGGGGAACAATAATCAACAAGCATAGCTTCAAAACTTTAAGCACATCGAGAGGAAATTTGACATTATTGCAATTACTACAAGCATACATTCCTTCCTCATAATAATTTTCAGTAGCATCATGAATGAGTTCAACAATATAACCAGCACCTAAAGTATTCTTTTCATGATCTACAAGCACAGAAAATTTACTACTCTCCACATGAGAAAAATTCTTCTCATGAATAGTAGTGGGAGCAAACTCAACAAAATAATTATCATGTGAGGCATAATCCAATTGGAAACTAAAATCATGATGACAAGTTTCATGGTTATCATTATAATTAATAGCATACAAGTCATCACAATAATCTTCATAGATAGCAACTTTGTTCTCATAATCAATTGGAACCTCTTCCGAAATAGTGGAATCACTAAATAAAGTTGACACTCTTCCAAACCCACTTTCATCAAGATAATCATCATAAATAGGAGGCATGCTATCATCATAAAAAATTTGCTCATCAAAACATGGGGGACAAAAAATATCATATTCATCAAACATAGCTTCCCCAAGCTTGTGGCTTTGCATATCATTAGCATCATGGATATTCAAGGAATTCATACTAACAACATTGCAATCATGCTCATCATTCAAGGATATAGTACTAAACATTCTAATGCATTCTTCTTCTAGCACATGACCACAATTTTCCCTTCCATCATACTCACGAAAGATATTAAAAAGACGAAGAGTATGAGACAAACTCAATTCCATTTTTTTGTAATTTTCTTTTATAAACTAAACTAGTGATAAAATAAGAAACAAAAAGATTCGATTGCAAGATCTAAAGATATACCTTCAAGCACTCACCTCCCCGGCAATGGCGCCAGAAAAGAGTTTGATGTCTACTACACAACCTTCTTCTTGTAGACGTTGTTGGGCCTGCAAGTGCACAGGTTTGTAGGACAGTAGCAAATTTCCCTCAAGTGGATGACCTAAGGTTTATCAATCCGTAGGAGGCGTAGGATTAATATGGTCTCTCTCAAACAACCCTGCAACCAAATAACAAAGAGTCTCTTGTGTCCCCAACACACCCAATACAATGTTTAATTGTATACGTGCACTAGTTCGGCGAAGAGATGGTGATACAAGTGCAAAATAGATAGCAGATATAGGTTTTTGTAATCTGAAAATATAAAAACAGCAAGGTAACTAATGTTAAAAGTGAGCGTAAACGGTATTACAATGATAGGAAACAAGGCATAGGGTTCATACTTTCACTAGTGCAAGTTCTCTCAACAATAATAACATAGATAGATCATATAACAAGCCCTCAACATGCAACAAAGAGTCACTCCAAAGCCACTAATAGTGGAGAACAAACGTAGAGATTATGGTAGGGTACGAAACCACCTCAAAGTTATTCTTTCGGATCGATCTATTAAAGAGTTCGTACTAGAATAA
Source organism: Triticum timopheevii (assembly GCA_963921465.1). Lineage (NCBI taxonomy): Eukaryota > Viridiplantae > Streptophyta > Magnoliopsida > Poales > Poaceae > Triticum > Triticum timopheevii. Next base: position 16,368,019 of record OY997270.1, on the reverse strand, counting down.
CACCTTAAGACACAAATCAACCAAAACATTAATGTCACCTAGATACTCCATTGTCACCTCAAGTATCCGTGGGCATGATTATACGATATGCATCACACAATCTCAGATTCATCCAACCAACACAAAGTACTTCAAAGAGTGCCCCAAAGTTTCTACCGGAGAGTTAAGAACGTGTGCCAACCCCTATGCATAGGTTCATGGGCGGAACCCGCAAGTTGGTCACCAAAACATACATCAAGAGGCACATGATATCCCATTGTCACCACAGATAAGCACGACAAGACATACATCAAGTGTTCTCATAAAAGACTGAATCCAATAAGATAACTTCAAAGGGGAAACTCAATTCATCACAAGAGAGTAGAGGGGGAGAAACATCATAAGATCCAACTACAATAGCAAAGCTCGGGATACATCAAGATCGTGCCATAGAGGGAACACGAGAGAGAGAGAGACCAAACACATAGCTACTGGTACATACCCTCAGCCCCGAGGGTGAACTACTCCATCCTCGTCATGGAGAGTGCCGGGATGATGAAGATTGCCACCGGTGAAGGATCCCCCCTACGGCAGGGTGCTGGAACGGGCTCCCGAGAGGTTTTTGGTGGCGACAGAGGCTTGTGGTGGCGGAACTCCCGATCTATCTTGATATTCGATGGTTTTAGGGTACGTAGGCTTATCTAGGCGAAAGAAGTCGGTCGGGAGGTGCTCGAGGGGTCCACGAGACAGGGGCGCGCCCTGTAGGGGGGGGGGGCACCCCCTATCTCCTGGGCTCCTCGAGGGTCTTATGACTTGATCTCCAAGCCTCGATGATGATATTTTTCCAAAAAATCATGATGCCGAAGGTTTCATTCCATTTGGACTCTGTTTGATATTCCTTTTCCTTGAAATACTGAAACAAGCAATAAAACAGCAATATGGGCTGGGCCTCCGGTTAATAGGTTAGTCCCAAAAGTAATATAAAAGTGTATAATAAAGCCCATAATATTCAAAACAGATAATAATATAGGATGAATGCTTCATAAATTATAGATACGTTGGAGACGTATCAGTAGGGCCTTCACGAAGATTTGCATGCCACCACGTAGGCATGCGCTGAGTTGGCCGAGAAGCCTTGTGCCGACACGCAGGTGCCTGCCCAGCTGGTGGGCTGGCAGCTGCATGGGACTGGTGGCAGAAACCTGGCGGGTGCGGGCTTGGCCGTGGCCTCGTGGATGTCCTTGGCAAGGGCCTTGCCGGGGCCCTGGCAAGGGTCTTGCTGCGGCGTTACGGTCGTCCCCGGCAAGGGTCTTCCCAGGGGTCTTCTGGGTTTCCTCGGCGAGGATCTCGCCGAGGTTCGTTGTCTTTTACTCTTCTGATTTGAAGTGTTCCTTGTCTTCACAAAGATCTGCATGCCACCATGGAGGCCTCCCGAGCCTATGTTCCAACGTCGTTGGTGATGCTGGGGAAACTGGGTCCCAAGGGCTCCGTGCCCTACTGGCGTCAGGTAGGGCAAGGTCCTTGCCGAGGCCGTGGAGGCCGCCCCGGCAAGGGTCTTGCCAGGGGAAACCACCTCGCCTTGTTTCTCTTCATGCCTTTGTCTTGGCATTGCTTTGGCCATCCCGCGGCTTTGATTTCCTGTCTCTGCCCTGCTTAAGTGTGGTCATGGGCTCGGCTCTGACTGTCTGTGCACAAATAAGGGGTACAAAAGAGCGCCCCTATTTTAGTACACCGACAAACAGTCCACGAAACGGGCCAGAATCGGCCAAAACTGCGAGTGTTAATGACCTGCACGTAAGCGCACATTGGGGTTCAGTAACCATAAAAATCGCTCCGGAACCCCAAATCGATGAGTAATAACCCATGAAACGGGTCAGAATCGGCCAAAATGGAGAGTGTTGATGAACGAGACGTAAGCGCACCTTGGGCTTCAGCAACCATAAAAATCGCACTGGGACCCCAAAACGGTGAGTAATAGTCCACGAAACGGGCCAAAATCGGCCAAAATAGCGAGTGTTAATGACGTGCACATAACCACACCTCGGGGTTCAGTAACCATGGAAATTGCTCCTTACCCCAAAACGGTGAGTAATAGTCCAAGAAACGGGTCAGAATCGGCCAAGAACGACGAGTGTTGATGAACGATACGTAAGCGCACCTTGGGGTTTAATAACAATAAAAATCGCTCCAAGACCCCAAAATGGCGAGTAATAGTCCACGAAACAGGCCGGAATCGGTCAAAACGGTGAGTGTTAATGTCATGCATGTAAGCGCACCTTGGGGTTCATCAACCCAAAAAATCGCTTTGGGACGCCAAAACGGTGAGTAATAGTCAACGGAACCCGCCAAAATCGGCCAACACTACTAGTGTTGATGACCTACACGTAAACGCATGTCGGGGATCATTAATCGTGGAAAACACACATTGGGGTTTAGTAACCATAAAAATCGCTCCAGAACCCCAATTCTTTGATGAACAACATGTAAGTGCACCTTGGGCTTTAGCAACCATAAAAATCACTCCGGGACACCAACACAGTGAGTAGTAGTCCACGAAACGGGCCAGAATCGACTAAACCTGCGAGTGTTGATGACCGATAGGTTAATGCTCTCCGCGGTTCATCAATCGTGGAAATCGCTCTGAAACCCTAAAATAGTGAGTAACAGTCGACAAAACGCGCGAAAATCAGCCAAAACTGCTAGTGTTGATGACATACACGTAAACGCGCCTCGGGGATCATTAATCGTGGAAATCACTCCAGGACCTCAAAAAGATGAGCAATAGCCCACGAGACGGGCCGAATCACCCAAAACGACGATTGTTGACGACCTACACGTAATCTCATCTTGGAGTTCAAAAGCCATGGAAATCGCGCGGGGACCCCAAAACGGTGAGTATTGATGGATGACATGGGACAGAATCGGGCAAAACGGCGAGTGTTGATGGATGACACGTATGTGCATATTGGGGTTCAGCAACTATTAAAATCAATTTGGGACCCCAAAATGGCGAGTAACAGTCCATGAAATGGGCTAGAATCGGCCAAAACTGCGAGTGTTAATGACCTGCACGTAAGCTCACATTGGGGTTCAGTAACCATAAAAATCGCTCCGGAAGCCCAAATCGATGAGTAATAGCCCATGAAACGGGCCAGAATCGGCCAAAATGGCGAGTGTTGATGAACGACACGTAAGCGCACCTTGGGCTTCAGCAACCATAAAAATCGCTCCGGGACCCCAAAATGGTGAGTAATAGTGCACGAAACGGGCCAGAATCGACCAAAATAATGAGTGTTAATGACGTGCACGTAACGGCACCTCGGGGTTCAGTAACCATGGAAATTAGTCCTTACCCCAAAACGATGAGTAATAGTCCATGAAACGGGTCAGAATCGGCCAAAACGGTGAGTGTTGATGAACGACACGTGATCGCACCTTGGGGTTCAGCAACCATAAAAATCGCTCCGAGACCCCAAAATGGTGAGTAATAGTCCACGAAAGCTAGAATCGGCCAAACCTATGAGTGTTGATGAACGATAGGTTATTGCACCCCGAGGTTCATCAATCGTGGAAATCACTCTGAGACCATAAAATGGTGAGTAATAGTCCATGAAACGTGCCAAAATCGGTCAAAACTGCTAGTGTTGATGACCTACACGTAAACGCACCTCGGGGATCATTAATCGTGCAAATCGCACCAGGACCTCAAAAAGATGAGCAATAGCCCATGAGAAGGGCCGAATCAGCCAAAACAACGATTGTTGATGACCTGCATGTAATTGCACCTTGGAGTTCGAAAACAATGGAAATCGCATCGGTACCCCAAAACGGTGAGTAAAAGCCCATGAAACGGGCCAGAATCAGGCAAAGTGGCGAGTGTTGATGGATGACACGTAAGCGCAATTAGGGTTCAGCAACCATTAAAATCGCTTCGGGACCCCAAAACTGTGAGTAACAGTCCACGAAACAGGCCAGAATCGGCCAAAACCGCGAGTGTTAATGACCTGCACGTAAGCGCACCTCGGGGTTCAATAACCATGGAAATTGCTCCTTACCCCCAAAACAGTGAGTAATAGTCCATGGAACGGGTCAAAATCAGTCAAAATGGTAAGTGTTGATGAATGATACGTAAGCGCACCTTGGGGTTTAGCAACCATAAATATCACTTTGGGACCCCAAAACAGTGAGTAATAATCCACGAAACGGGCCAGAATCAGCAAAACAGCGATTATTAATGTCATGAATGTAAGCGCACCTTGGGGTTCATGAACCAAGGAAATCGCTTCGGGACCCCAAAACGGTGAGTAATAATCCACGAAACGGGCCAGAATCGGCCAAACCTACGAGTGTTGATGACCGATAGGTAAATGCACCCTGAGGTTCATCAATCGTGGAAATAGTTCCGAGACCCAAAAATGGTGAGTAATAGTCCACGAAACGCGCCAAAATCGGCCAAAACTACTAGTGTTGATGACCTACACGTAAACGCACCTCGAGGATCATTAATCATGGAAATCACACATTGGGGTTCGGTAACCATAAAAAACGCTCCAGAACCCTAAATCGGTGCGTAATAGGCCATTAAATGGGTCAGAATCGGCCACCACGGCGAGTGTTGATGAACGACATGTAAGTGCACCTTGGGCTTTAGCAACCATAAAAATTGCTCCGGGACCCCAAAATAGTGAGTAAAAGTCCACGAAACGGGCCAGAATCGGGCAAAACGGCGATTGTTGATGAATGACACGTAAACGCATCTTGGGGTTCAGCAACCATTAAAATCGCTACGGGACCGCAAAACAGTGAGTAATAGTCCACAAAACGGGCAGAATCAACCAAAAATGCGAGTGTTAATGACCTACATGTAAGCGCACATTGGGGTTCAGAAACCATGAAAATCGCTCCGGAACCCCAAATCGATGAGTAATAGCCCATGAAACGGGCCAGAATCAGACAAAACGGCGGGTGTTGATGAACTACACGTAAGCGCACCTTGGGCTTCAGTAATCATAAAAACCGCTCCGGGACCCCAAAATGGTGAGTAATAGTCCACGAAACGGGCAGAATCAACCAAAAATGCGAGTGTTAATGACCTACATGTAAGCGCACATTGGGGTTCATAAACCATGAAAATCGTTCCAGAACCCCAAATCGATGAGTAATAGCCCATGAAACGGGCCAGAATCAGACAAAATGGCGGGTGTTGATGAACTACACGTAAGCGCACCTTGGGCTTCAGTAATCATAAAAACTGCTCCGGGACCCCAAAATGGTGAGTAATAATCCATGAAAAGGGCCATTATCGGCCAAAATAGTGAGTGATAATAACCTACAATTAAGTGCACCTCGGTGTTCAGTAACCATGGAAATTTCTCCTTACCCCAAAACGGTGCGTAATAGTCTATGAAACGGGTCAGGATCGTCAAAACGGTGAGTGTTGATGAACGATACGTAAGTGCTATCGGTGTCAAAATCGGCGGATCTCGGGTAGAGGGTCCCGAACTGTGCATCTGAGGTTGATGGTAACAGGAGGAGGGGGACACGATGTTTATCCAGGTTCAGTCCCTCTTTATGGAGGTAATACCCTACTTCCTGCTTGATTGATCTTGATAAATATGAGTATTACAAGAGTTGATCTACCACGAGATCGTAATGGCTAAGACCTTAGAAGTCTAGCCCGTATGATTATGATTATCTCTATGGACTAAGCCCTCCGGTTTGTATAGACACCAGAGGGGACTAGGGTTGTACAAAGTCAGTTAAAGAGAAAGGAATCTTCATATCCGAGCGCCAAGCATGCCTTCCGCGTGAAGGAGAGTCCCATCTGGACACAGGTGAGAGTCTTTGGTCTTGTATCTTCAAAACCCATCCGTCCAGCCCATGTCAATAGGCCGGACGCCTGAGGACCCCTTAATCCAGGACTCCCTCAGTAGCCCCCGAACCAGTCTTTCAATGGCGATGTGTTCGGTGCCCAGATTGTCTTCGGCATTGCAAGGCGGGTTCCTCCTCCGATTACTTCAAAGTACCTGACTTAAAGAGCAGTATTCAGCTTTCCATTTAATGTCGCGCCTATCGGCTTCCACACCTTCATGACTTCAGCTTCCACGTATCAAGCGAATACGAGAGGTCGGGGTATTTTTGCACATACCACCCTAACCATGTAAGGAAGTTGTCTATTTAAAGAGATGAGGATCTTCAGATCCATTCCACACCAAGCAAGGAATCCTCAGAGCTTGCTAGGAGAAACCATTTCAACATGGCTAGTGCTCCCAGCTCTTCTACCCGTCCCCACGGCCCCGGAAAAGGTGATTAGGAGAAATGTTCCGTATCCCACAGTCAGCTAGTGAAGCTTCAGACACAGGGATTTCTCCCCCTCGCGGATCTAGTCCCCGTTCGAGCAGGATTGACTTCCTTCAATGGAGGAGCTCAGGCGGAGAATTTCCCCAATCCATCCAGGGGGAACGAGTGTGCTTCGTTCCCTATTTGTTGAGAGGCATTGGATTTCCAATCCACCCGCTCCTACGAGGGCTTCTGGAGTATTATGGCCTCCAACTACACAATTTCACTCCTGCCTCCATCTCGCACGTCACGAGTTACGTGCCTCTTTGTGAGCTATTCTTGGGTTGTGAGGCCCATTTTGAATTATGGAGGAAACTATTCTGCCTCGTCCCTCGTAGCCAAGAGGGATCAATATTTGAAGCGGGCAGAGCCGAGGTATGACGCATCACCGGTACCAGATACTTGTCTGGCACGCCGAAGAAGGCATCCGAAGAGTGGCCTTCCGAGTGGTTCGATATCGAGGACGTCGCCCTTTCCGACCCAGTCCGAATGGGTCTTCCCGATTTTTCAAGCGTTTCATTAAAGAAACGCCACAACTGGCGCCCTCGGAGCCTCGAGGAGGAAGATAGCGCGGAAGTCCGTCAATTGATGAGCAAGATAAAGATCGCCCAATCTGGATTATTAGTAGTCGAGGTAATGGCGACTTCCAAAAAGTACAAGGGGTTCAACCACTCAAATACAAAAGGCTTCCCATGTGGCACTATAATGGGGAAGATGACGCCTCCCGCTACGGTCGGAAGGGCCCGGACACCCGCGCCGCTTTGGCCAAAATACTGGCCGAACTGTACAAAGGGGAGAAAGAGGAATTCATTCATATTAAACACCACTACAAGGGAAAAGCCTATACACAGAATATTAGCAGCAGCGCGGCTCAAAAAGGAGCGCTGTTGCTAACTAGTAGTAGCGCGTGTGATGGAAATGCGCTGCTGATAAGGATTTAGCAGTAGCGCGCTTGGCGTAAAACGCGCTGCTACAAATATCGCCCGATGGTGTTCACCTAACTCTAATTAGCAGTAGCATGGTCGCGGGAACCGCGCTACTGGTAATGTTGTAGTAGTAGCGCGCTTTTTCTGAGATCGCTGCTGCTAAATTTCAAATTGCCACACTTTTTTGTCCTAGTTAGCAGTAGCGCTGTATCCCTAAGCGCGCTGCTACTAATTACTTAGCAGCAGCGCGTTTTAGATCCCGCGCTACTGCTAACCCGCACCAATCCACTAACTTTCCCCACCCGTCCCTCCCCTCCCCCTCCTCTCTTTCCCTTCCCCCTACCTCCCCCTCCTCTCTTCCCTTCCCCTACCTCCACCACATGCTCCCACTCTCACTCTTCTTCTTCCTCAATACTTTTCCCCCATTACTCTCTCTCTTCTATCCACCTTTCTCTCTCTTCATTACTCCTACCTAAATACACCACCTCCATTAATGCATCTCCTTTCTCTTTTTCCTTCCCACTCCACTAGTTGAAGTTGTCTCCTCCCAAATTAGGTAGCTAGGTAGATGTAGGATTTAGTTAAGTGACCTATTTGCCCCCTAGCTAACTATATCTATCTTTGTCAAGAAGAGCTTTGTGCACTTTTGATCTCCCTACAACATCATCTCCACCGTGTGCTTGATCTCGATCGAGATAGAGGTGATGAAAATTTCATGCTTTTGCAAAATGGAAATATGTTTATGTGTGTGTGATATGTTTGTGGAAATTGTGTGTGTGGCATGAGTTGACACCGCCAAATTGTGCTTTTGAGTTGCCTATGTTTTGCCGAAATGTCGATTTATTTCCGTTTCGGCGAATTCCGGGCAAACTCTAGATCCATATATGTCCTATTTTTAGGGAAGGTCATGCCAAGTTTTTTTATGACTTTGATGCATGCATGCATTTTTATAATAAATTTGTTTATTATTACCGTGCAGAGTTGACGATGGTCAGTGGAACGATGGTGGACAGGTGGTTGCGGTCGGCGATGCAGGACATGAAAGAAAATAATCGGACAGAGGTTTTATGTCTGTGTCGAAAATGCAAAGGAATAGTTTGGCTCGACCCCCATGACGATGGTCGTGTCAAAGCGCACCTGCTCATGACTGGTTTCATGGATGGCTATACTCGGTGGATAATTGAAGATGAGGATGATGATGTTGAGGATGCCGACGGGGCATGCAATGATGACACGGGGCAAGATGAAGAGATGATTGATAATGGCAGCGGGGAAGAGGCCAGACATGGCGGCGAAGAAGGGGCCGGACATGGCGGCGGAGATGGGGCCGGACATGGCGGAGGAGAAGGGGCCGGACATGGAGGGAGAGAGAACGACATGGACTCCACGCAGCAGAGTTCGTCGGTACTAAGTTCAATTGTGCGGGACCCTCATGTTCAAGCATTGCTTCGCAAGGAGACGAGTACTGAGAGAGCTGCTTCTAGAGAGGAGGCTAAGCTGGAGCAACTGGTGGTAGACTCGAACACTCCATTGTATGATGGTTGCAATCCTGAGGTGACCCGCTTGAGTTTCACGCTCCAACTCCTGAAGACGAAGGATAAAAACAAATGGACCGACACTAGCCTCGATGAGCATCTCAAGTACCTAAAGGATGTTCTTCCCGCGGGTAATCTATGTCCTACTAGTGTTGATGAGGCCAAGAAGATCGTGTGCCCTCTTGATCTGCCACACGTTAGATACCATGCATGCATCAACGATTGCATAATTTATCGGAAGAGGCACGCGGAAAAAACAAGCTGTCCGGTGTGCAATGCTTCTCGATACAAGAAGGCCGGGAAGAAATGTCCCTAGAAAGTTGTATGGTACTTACCGATCACTCCCCGTCTCCAGAGGTATTTTGTAGATCCCAAGGAAGCTAAGCTAATGCTCTGGCACACGGAGAGGAAGAAGCCCGACGATGGAGATGATCCGAAGCTGAGACACGTGAAGGATGGAAGCCAGTGGAGAGCGTTGAACAGCTTCTATCGGTATTTTGAATGTGATGCAAGGAACATCGTGCTCAGCGCGTGTACCGATGGCATGAATCCGTTTGGCAACCAGAACACCAACCATAGCACATGTCCCGTGTTTGTATGGATGTACAACCTCCCCCCTAGTTGTGCATGAAATCAAAGTACATTCACATGAGCATGCTTATTCAAGGGACGAAACAACTAGGAAATAATATTAATTTGTATCTAGGGCTACTTCAAGAGGAGTTAGACACGTTATGGAAAACACCGGCCAAGACATGGGACGCCGGCAAAGGTGAGTATTTCAACATGAGAGCCGCGCTGATCACGACAGTGCAGGACTATCTTGGTTACGGGTATGTGGCAGGCCAGGTGTGCCATGGATATTGCGGATGCACGCGGTGCATGGATGATACGATGTCTCGGCAGCTAACGTCAAGGAATGATGGCGGGTCTGGCAAAATCATGTACATGGGGCATCGAAGATGGCTTGAACAGGACGACCCGTGGGGAAACCGTGGAGATCTATTCAATGGTCATGCTGACCATCGAGGACCTCCACGTAAGCGGAGCAGTGCCGAAATCGACGAGCTGTTGAAAAACTAGAAGGAGTGCCCCACGCCGGGAAAGACGATGAGAAAGGCGCCGGAGCCACTGCTGAAGGTATGGAAGACGAGGTCCGTGTTCTGGGACTTGGAGTACTGGCACAAACTCGATACACCTCATTGCCTTGATCAAATGCATATCTGTAAGAATGTCCTTGAGAGCTTGCTCGCAACATTGATGAACATGCCGGATAAGACCAAGGATGGGCCGAAGGCAAGAAAAGACTTGCAAGATTTGAAAATCAGGGAAGATGTGCACATGCCGCCCCGTAAAATGTCAGATGAGACAGAGACGGAGACAGAGGCACGGGAGAAGAAGGGCAAGAAAATAAATAAAGAGGATTATTGCCCCCCTTCTTGCTTCACCTTAAGTCAGGCTGAGATCAATGCCTTCTTTAAGTGCCTTACCGGAGTCAAGGTTAGTTCCGGTTATTGTGGCAAGATAAGCAGATGTCTAGACACGGACAAGAAAAGGTTCAGCGGGATGAAGTCCCATGACTGTCATGTGATGATGATGCAGATACTACCTGTTGCCCTTAGAGGGATAATGGACAAGCACGTCCGTGACACGCTTATTGGTCTCTGCAACTTTTTCGACGTCATCTCTCGAAAGTCGATCAGTGTGAAGCAGCTCCAAAGGCTACAGGAAGAGATCGTTGTGATACTGAATGAGCTTGAGATGTACTTCCCGCCCGCGTTCTTTGACATGATGGTGCATCTGTGTGTCCATATTGTGGATGACATAATAGACCTGGGGCCGTCATTCCTGCACCACATGATGTCGTTTGAGAGGATGAATGGGATCATCAAAGGATTCGTTCGTAACATGTCCCGTACGGATGGAAGCATCGTCCAAGGCTATTTGGCACAAGAGTGCATCTCTTTCTGTGAGAATTTTCTATATGGCGCAGACCAGCCGCCTGGTGTTAGTGTTGGTTTGCCCGTTAACAAGCACGATGGGAGGCTCGAAGGAGATGGTCACTGCAATGGTCGCAGGGAACTGCACGTGGCATACTTAGATCGACGCAGCGACTTTGACAGAGCAAACTTGGTAGTGCTACAACACCTAGACGAGGTAGATCCTTTCGTGGCATTGCACAAAGAAATTATCGCAAAGAAGTATCGTGACCGGGGGGTATGGAGGACGGACGTTACTAGAGAGCACAACTCCACTTTCCTGCATTGGTTCAAAGAGCATATTATTGCTAATCCCCCGGAGGAGGGCTCTAAGGAAGGATTGCTCATATACGCCTTAGCACATGGCCCCTCGCCCAACCTCGTAACCTATCAGGCATATGATATCAACGGATACACGTTCTACACACAGGCCAAAGACATGGACAGTGATGATCAGAACTCAGGGGTGACGATGGAATGCATGACCGGCAGCGACAATGGCGCAACTGAACGATTTTATGGAAGGGTCGAGGAGATCTGGGAGCTTGACTACTCTGGATTGCACAACACGACGATGTTCTGTGTCAAATGGGCTAAGAATGTCGAAAGAGAAAGCCGGATGTTCACTACCATGACTATACCTGATGCCAAGAGCGCTACCGTGAACGCTATCGCAAAAAACGAGCCATGGGTACATGCTAAGCACGTGACACAATGCTTCTTCATAACTGACCCGTGCAATCCCAGCCGTGTTGTCATGAGGAGAGGCAAAAGGAAGATCATTGGAATGAATGGAATCACCAACGAGGAAGACTATGATCAGTACAGCAACCCAATGAGGGAAGATGACGATGATGATGAAGTATACGTCAAAAGAAGAATCAATACTACATTACCTAAGAAAAATCGTACTCCATGGAGAAGGCAAAGTCACAATGAGGGGCTCAATTATTCTTCGACGAACAAGAAGGGAAAGAAGCTGACTCAAAAACGAAAACGTCAGCACTGAGGAAACGTATATGTTATTGGTCCAATGATGTGTAATATATATATATATATATATATATATATATATATATATATATATATATATATATATATATGTTCCTATTTTGTATACACACTTGGCCATTATTATGCATGGTTCCAATGATGTGTAATATATATGTTCCTATTTTGCATACATATTTAACCGTCAAATGATGCAATATATATCGCCCTCCCTTCGTTCACTGCCCTCGGGAAATAAAAGTGGGATAAAATAAAGGAAAAGAAAAAGGAAAACTGGCAGTAGCGACGGTAGTAGCAGCGCGTTTTGCATAAACCGCTGCAGCTACTGAATTTAGTAGTAGCGCATTTTGCCTAAACCGCTACAGCTACTCATGTTAGTTGCAGCGTGTTTTGACATAATGCGCTACTGCTACGTCCACTTAACCCAAAATTCTTACTCGCCTTGCTTCATCCCGCCTTTCCACCCCAAATCCCTACTCTCTCTCCCCCGTCGCACCGCCGCGCCCGACCCGGCCCCGGCGCTCGCCCCCGACTCCGCCGGCGCCGGCGCTTGCCCCCGACCCCGGCGCTCGCCCCCGTCCTGGCCCATGACCCCGACCCCGGCGCCGGCGCTAGCCCCCGACCCCGGCGCTCGCCCCCGACCCGGACGGCCCTCGCCCCCGACTCCGGCGAGCTCGCCCCCGACCCGTCGGCCCTCGCCTCCCTCCTCTCCCCTACCGGCCGTCGTCGGGCCTGCCTCCTCGCCCCTGCAACCTCTGTAAACCCCCCTCTCTCTCTGCTAGGGTTCTTCGGTTATGTTAATTAGGTTATCTATTTAGTTATGAATTTAGCTAGGTTTCAAAATTAGCTGAATTTATATGCAAATTTGAACTGGACATGTGATATGTGCATATGTCATGTTTTGGACATGTCATGTTTGGAAAATGATCCGAGTGGCCTATGTTACGCCGGAATGTTGATTCATTTCCGTTCCAGTGAATTTCAGGCGCTCGATATGTCCATTTTTTAGCAAAGGTCATGCCGAAATTTCCCGTGAATAAAGGCATGATTTGTGCTACATAGTTGGCATATCGATTGCTGGCACATAGATTTCTTTTTATGTCATTTCTCATTTATTCATACTTTTAGAAATAAATGAGGACACTTAATCATAGGAAACATGTCGAACAACGAAGAAACTGGGCCTTCTGACCAAGATGCAGACGAGATGGATTATGAGGGTGAACAAGAGTACCTCGACTATTTGACTGCTACGCAAGGTTTGCAGGTCGGCCTCGATGATGGTACTGACACCGACATCGACACCGACGGCGCCGGCGCCGATGGTGGCACCGAGACCGGTGGGGAAGGTACCGGCAGGGAAGGTACCGGCCCCGATGCCGCTACTGAAAAGAGGAAGCATAAGAAGCAGAGGATACGAAAACCTAACAAACTAGGGATTGGACGACTTGTGATCACAAAGATGGCACGTGGCAAGTTTGAGCCGTTAGAGCCGGAAGAACCTCGCAAGTGCTATGGGAACCAAGTAGGATGCATCCTACGGGAATGCGCGAGCATCAACGACAATGACTTAAGGAGTAAAGAACATTTGACGCAGTTGCTCCTAATGAAGTTGCACAAGAGATTCAAGTTCCCCGACCGGGATGATAACATATAACAACCGTGGGATGATCCGAAGATGAAAAAGATTAACAATCACGCCATGGGCATGTTCAGCAATGATTTGGCCTCCTGGAAAGGGAGGGTGAAACGAGCTATTGAGGCTGATGAACCCCTGTCCAAGATTCTGGAGGAAAATCCGACACTTACGGAAGAGGAGTTCGAAAAGTTCAAGGACACTTGCGCTACCGAGGCAGCCAAGGCTAAGGCTGCGAAATTCAAAAGCCTTCAGCAAAGGAACGCGGGGAAGCATCGCCTCGGAAGCCGTGGCTACCTCAGTAAAAGGCCCATATGGGATAAGGAGGACGCGGAACATGAAGCCGTGGGTCTCCCAGACCCCTTCGCGAAGTTCACCAACCCCTTGGAGCATGACATCATCAGTGCCCGCTACAAGTGGGACAAGGAGAAAAAGGTTTTTTACACGGACAAGATCACGAGGAAATTGATTAGACTACTGGAGAAGCAACACTGGCTTGCAGCCGAAAGCCCTACTTCTCCGATGAGGCCGAAGTGGGACACCCCTCTCAACCGGGCCTTGAACGACTTTAAGGGACTCCCTTTGGACCAGCGGCCGCAATATGGTCGTGTGCACGGCGCTGGAGACGGCGCCACGTGGAAGGTGTTTTACAAAGACGGCCCGGAGGCCAAGAAGCAGAAAAATAAGTTTAGTCAGGCGGACATCGACGCAAAGGTGAAGCTTGCGGTTGAGAAAAAAACAGCTGAGGACGCGAAAAAAGCAGCCGAGGACAAATATGAGTTGCTACAGCAGGCAGTCAATGCAGCTGTAGCTGCCTGTAGAAATGATTTTGCTACTAACTTGGTTCCAGTTATCATCAACTGGGCGAAGGAAAATCCAGACAAGACGGTACATGATTTCCCGATGCCAAGTTTTTTCGCGAGCAACTCCATGAACAACAACACCATCGCACCATCACTTGCTCAAGTAACCGGGCCTCCTCTCGCATCCTCTCCCGCTCATAGCAGCCCGTCCTTAGTCTCAAGCACGCTAGGTGGGCCTTCATCTTTGGCTGAGCTCGATGCCGCCGTCACGGTAATTACATGTCGCACCAACATATATATATATATATATATATATATATATATATATATATATATATATAGATAATATTCCATTTTTGTTGCCTTTCGGTTGTTTTACGCCACAGACATATGTGTTTGCAGGCGAAAGAAACCCCGTGCACCATACTCTACTTGATCAAAGGCCAGAAGGTGGACGTGGGAAAGGGGATGATAATGGACCCCTCTCAACGCACGTTCCACAACCAGCCGATCCCCGCTGGGCACTTCAGGGTTAGCTTGACCAGTGTGAAATCAGGGCACAAGGATTTGCCTCCTCCAGTACAGCATGTGGGAGCGGACGACGAGACCCCGCCGCGGATTGGAAGCTGCAAGAATTGGGTGCTGCTATGGCCGAAGAATCTTATTCGTCTGGAGCCGGCCGAGAGCACACCAATTACTACCACACATCAACAAGCATGTGCGGAGACCACCACCCCGCCTACGCAATTACCAGCTCCTGTAGTGCCGGGTGAGAGCGGCGGACGACATGATGAAGGGGATGCACTAATACTGGCTGATGTAATTTCTCCTGTAGAATAGAGAATGGATGATGAGACGGAGGTCAACCCTATGGATTACATCAATACAAACGCATATGACTATGACATAGATATGATGAGTCAACCATATGAAGAATCGGGCTATCAGCTTGCTAATGAGGATAAGGATGATATGCCCGGGCACGGCCCGCGGAGGTGTTCTTCCTGTGGTTTGACCATATCTTTGAAATGTTTCTAACAAGGCGGCTTGATTTTACTATCGTCTGCCTTTTTGCGCTACATATGAGCTCCGTCATGAAGAGTGAAGAAGTCTCGCAAATCTGTGTGGCGGATCCGTACTACATGCACGAGTCTTTCTTGAGTCTCAGCGACTTTGAGCGTGAAACTTCTAGGGAGTACCTCAAAAAACTTCATGGTACAGAATAAGGACCGGGAAATTGTCCTCGTGCCTTATCATCCAACGTAAGTCAGTTCCGGACAACCCTTTCATACATTTCAATCATTCCTTCTCTCTCATATGGGGAATAATTTGAGGTGTCTTTTCCCCGCAGCAACGGGCGCGCCATCCTTATCGTTCTTTACCTGCAAGTCTCCCACGCCGTGTATTTTGACCCTTCCAGAGACTACGAGAAAAAGGACTACACCCAGATAATGAATATTCTAGATGATGCTCTCCAAGGCTTCAGCTTTAGAGGTGGCCACGTGCAGATCAGGAAACAAAGGAACAAGAAGATGGGTTTCGCGCATAAAACTAACTTCTCCTGCATCCATGTCCCAAAACCAAGCAAGAAGGCTGGATTCTACATCGTCCATCTCATGATTCAGTTCAACACGGATCACCAAAAGCTTCGCATTAACAGCAGAAATGATGATCATATCCACAAGTGGCTAGAATCTCATGGAGAAGCGAATTATAAACTTAGAGATGACTTCTTTCGCATCCAAAGCGACATTGCGGCGATCATCATGAAAGAAGTCATCGATGAGAAGGGGATGTTCCACCACGGCCCTATATCGTGAGCTGACGTCCAAACTCGCATAGGCATGCAACGTCTAGACCTCACGCTGTTCAAGAAGCTAGGGTTCATCCTCGATGATATGGAAGGATGGAACTTCTAGTGATTTATGATGCCGATGATGATGATATGTGTCGGTTGAACTTGTATACTTTTTGTAGCGATGAAACTTTGTGATTTCCACGGTCCCTGCCGAACTTGCGTAACGCTACTTTGTTAGTTTGCGTACGATGACCTACGTACCTCTAGTTAATTAGTTTGCGTACTGTATATGTTGCATCTAGTTGCTAAGCCTTTCTTTTTCGGTGTTGCTCTAGTATATTTTGTTGCATATATATGATTGTACATCCTCTTCATTAACATGCATCTCTAACAGGTACCTGGTTTCTTGATGGCGAGATGGAAATGCTATGTCGTGTACAAAGGGAAGGTTCCGGGGGTGTACACCGAGTGGCATGAGTGTCAGGCGCAAGTGAATGGGTTCACGGGTGCCAGCCATAAAGGCTTCAAAAGCAGACAAGAAGGAGAAGCTAGTTACTTGAGGTTCACGCTAGCGCGAGAGAGGACTCGTAACCGCCACCTCATGTACTGCATAGTTCCGCTCTCACTCATAGCGATAGCACTTCTTGCGTATACCTTTGTTTAGATGGATGACGTTGTTGTAGTTGCAAGTATTCGAGACTTGCATGTATCACTATTTTCGAGATGATGACAAGATATCACTTTGTGTTGGATGATGATTATGATGAGACTATTTGTATGTACATGCTATGATTACATTTGTGGTCTCGCAGGCTCTATATGCTAAAGATTCTTCTACAAAGTCTGTTCAAATACAAAACAAATATGCCAAAAAAACTACTTAAATTAGCAGTAGCGAGTGTATGAAAGTTAGCAGCAGCGCCTCAATAGCAGTAGCGTGTCCAGGCAAAGCGCGCTAGCGCTACTAGCAGTAGCGAGCTTCCTCTAACCGCGCTGCTGCTACACTTGTGTAGCAGTAGCGCCGGTGTGCACGCGCTACTGCTATGCGTTAGCTGTAGCGCCTTATTAGTAGCGCATGTCCCCGCGCTACTGATACATCTAAAACCCGCGCTGCTGCTAGCCTTTTCCCTAGTAGTGCACTGAGATGGATTTTGCATGTACAATCCTCCTAGCTGGGTGAGTTCCAATCCCACTACATTACTCAATCTGCTCACTGAGTCACTTTTTATGGACATTAATCTGTCCATTTGTAACAGGAATGGCGGAAGATCACCATGGGCATCCACAGCCGCGCCCCACAACCAGAGGACCACAACCGGGATCTTGACCCCAGATTCAAAGAGGATCCAGATATACTCATGGAGCTCGGGGATGGGGTGTTCCACCAGGCGAGCCATGACGACACGGAAGTGGCCATCACCGCCGACTATCCCGGTCTTCTTCCTGCCTCACACGTAAGTAATTAATAAGGATACATCTCCTTCGAAAGAGCTTCATCATTCTACCTCACCCACCGCAATATCTCGTGCTCCAAAGGGGAGGTGCTCGGCATGCCATCCTGCACCAGAGGCGACTCCAAAGAGAGCGGCGCCCGCACCAGGCAATTTTTCGAAGAGGATGGAAAGCGAGGAAACATCGGAGCCGTCATCAAAGAGGTATGGGTTTGTAAATATGCCCTTTAGCAGTCACATCCAACTATGACATTATCCATTTGTGTATTATCAGGAACAGCGTTCGCCAGACTATATCCAGGAGTCCTGCCAGTCACACTCCCAATAGCCAGGTTCCAGACCTTGTCAGAACGACAAGGGATGATACGGGAGTGCCACCGGTTTGTCCTTTGGCAAAGGATTCGGATGATGTGTCCGTCACAAACTCGGAAGTGGAGAGTGTCATGAACCATCGGCGCCGGAGGACCGATCTTTGCGACCCCGGCTTTACAAATGAGGCATTCAATGCCTTCAGCTCAGCAGATGCATACATCCAAGCTGCTCGAGACGGGCTTGCTAGAGCCACAGACCAATATTTGAAAGATATACGGGTGAGATCACATTATATACCAATAGCCCCCGAGACTTTAAGCACTTGATTCAGCTGACTGAAGGATCATTGTGAAACCAGGTGCTTATGGAGAAGAACAACCTGTTGTCTCAAGAGCTGGAAAAGTGTCAGACCCAGCTAGCTTCTGCGACAGCCAAACTGGAGAAATCCAAGAAGGCATCGCCTGGTAATTTGTCCCTCCATCGAGAAAAATAGAATTATATACCAGTAATGCTAATACAGTTGCATATCTTATGGCAGGATTGTCTGATCATCCAGGAGAGGCACTGAAAGTCGCACAAACGGGCGAACAAGAAGCCAAGAGGCAACTGGACGCGGGCGAACATATACTGACACGGGTCAGGGAGGAGAAAAATAAATTCCATGATTCCAACACCCAGCTGGGCGAGGAACTGAAAGATGTGCGGGCCCAGCTGGCTGACTCCATGAAGGAAAATAAGAGGCTACGAGGTGGTATAATTAAAATGTGTTCAAACTTACCTCCATGTACTTCGGCGGGGAAAGGAACTGACAGAGTTATGTTTGTAGGTATGCTAACTGGCCGTCCCGAAGAGGAGATGTCCGAATCTTTGGGCGATCTGCTACAAGAGATGTCGCAAATGCACGAGCGAGCTCGGCAGGCGATGCGAAGTGTTGCCAAGGCCTTATGGCCATCCGCCTCCCCTCCAGGAAGTATGGAGGAGCTTGTATAGCTATTTCAGGGAGCGGGGCGGCGTTTCCGGTTATGGAAGATATCGGCCTACCAGGAAGGTGCGCGAGAGGCCTGGGCCATGGTGAAACACATACCAAGCTTGATCTGAATCATATGGCCCGGATTGGACCTTTAGGGTCAGATGGAAAATAAATTCCCGTTAGCTTGGTATATGACCAGGTAAAAGTAGCCACAAGATATTCTCACCAAGATTTTAAGCTAGACGACCTGTTAGATGGCATAGAAGAGGAAGTTTTTGAGTCCAAGTGACTATGTTCTTTCCTTCACATATTTGTCACTAGCCGGATTGTAAAATAATTGTCATGGCAGACCTTTTTGCTTCGACCTCTGGACCCGAAGGTGCGGAGTGTTTCCGAACACCTAAGCGGCAAAATAAACTAGGGTATGCATGGAAACCAAGCGTAGGGGTCATAGTTGCTTGAACAGACAAGTATCAGGCTAGCAATATTATATTACATTGCGATTGTAAGAAACATCTTCCAGAGAGAATAGTTCCATTAAGGGTTCCTTCCCATCCGTGAGCATGCGTTAACGTGCATGTCCGAACTGTGATTGAAAATTTGCAGCATACGTAACATCTGGGGGTTCATATAGTTTACTGAGCAAAAAACATCTTTAGATTGCCGACCGAATATTCCCTTAAGAACGCTAGCTTTCAGCTTCACCCAGTCTGAGGTACACGTCCGGATGACCCGACAGTAACAGTCGTAGAGGTGCTCCCTTTATGCCCTAGCCGAACTAACGGGAACGTAGGGCATAAGCACATGATCCAGGGAACCCAGCTTGGCCAAAACTTAAGTCATATCGATGCATATAATGGCGAAGAAAAGGTACATACGAGGAAAAGACCCATATGTGGTGAGCTTAACACTCGAAAATAATAATAATAAGCTTCTGTACAAGAAGCCCCCAGGTATAATGGACATACATATTTGAGGATGTGTACGTGATGGGTGCACGGTTTAGCCGCACGAAAGCTTTAAGGCTAAAAAAAGAAAAAGCAAAAAAGAGAGGGAAAAAAATTAATGGAAACAAAAGTGAGAAGGAGACGAACAAAGAGTTCGGCTCTAGGCATAGAATCTTCGAAGTTTGGGCCGCGTTCCATGGGTTCAGCTCTAGGCGATTGCCTGATGCATCACGCAGGTGGTACGCTCCTCCAGTGAGAGCTTCGTCAATGATGAAGGGACCCTCCCTCTTGGGCTTGAGTACTTTGTCCGTTTTCTTCTTCGGCAAGCGTAGAACGAGTTCGCCAACATTATAAGTCTTGGCCCACACTTCTCTACTTTGATATCTATGGGCCTATTGTTGAACGTCGCGCTCCTCCTCCAGGGCATCTAAGCTGTCCTTCCGACCAGGCTCGGCCTCTCTCTCTTCATACATGCGCACTCAAGGTGAGTCATGAATAATGTCGCAGGTTAACACATCCTCTGCGCCGTACACCACGAAGAAAGGTGTATATCTGGTAGTGCAGTTGGGTGTGGTCCGTAGCCCCCAGAGTATGGAGTCGAGCTCCTTGACCCAGTGCTTGTCTGATTCTTTCAAAGACTGCACTAGTCTAGGCTTAATGCCGCTCATAATAAGACCATTGGCTCGTTTGACTTGACCGTTTGTTTGAGGGTGATAGACGGAGGCGTAATCGAGCTTAATGCCTAGATTAGCACACCAGTTTTTCACCTCATCGGCTGTGAAATTGGAGCCGTTATCGGTGATGATGTTGTGTGGAACACCATAACGGTGCACAACACCAGATATGAAGTCTATCACCGGTCTGGCTTCGGCCGTTTAACTGGTTTGGCCTCTATTCACTTAGTGAATTTATCCACCATGATCAACAGAAATTTTTTTGTTATGGCTTCCTCCTTTAAGGGGTCCGACCATATCAAGCCCCCGGACCGCGAAAGGCCAAGTGACGGGGATTGTTTGTAGAACAAGTAGGTGGCATATGGCTTTGGTTGGCAAAAAGCTGGCATCCAACGCAATGTTGGACAAGGTCCTATGCATCTGCTCGGGCCATCGGCCAATAGAAACCTGTACGGAAAGCCTTGCTTACAAGGGCCTGAGCCGCGGCGTGGTCACCACCGAGATCGGCATGAATTTCAGCCAAGAGTTGCCACCCCTATTCCTCGGAGATACATCTTTGAAGTACTCTAGTAGCACTTTTCTTGTAGAGTTCTCCGTCGTGAACCTTGTAGGCTTTCGAGCGCCGAACAATGCAGCGCGCCTCATTCTGATCCTCAGGGAGTTCTCTCCTATTAAGGTAGGCCAAGAAGGGTTCGGTCCATGGGGCAATGACTGCCATGATAAGATGGGCCGATGGTGTTATTTCGGTGGCTAAGCCACCCATGATATCGGTGTGTTCGGAATCTGGGGTTATAGTCGGATCCGGATTGGTGTTGCCGCTCTCCCCTTGCCACACCACGAATGGCTTGAAGAGCCTTTCCATCAATATGTTAGGTGGGACAGGGTCGCACTTGGCGCTGATGCGAGAAAGGACATCCTCCACTTGATTACTTTCTCAAGCCACATGATGAAACTCGAGCCCCTCAAACCGAGACGACATTTTGAGAACGGCGTTACGGTAAGCCGCCATCTTCGGATCTTTGGCATCGAAATCTCCATTTATTTGAGATATTGCGAGGTTTGAATCCCCGCGCACCTCCAGGCATTGTATGCCCATGGAGACAGCCATCCGAAGACCATGCAATAAGGCCTCGTATTCGGCTGCATTATTGGAGTCTGTGTATAATATTTGGAGTACGTACTGAACTGTATCTCCAGTGGGGGATGTTAGGACAACGCCGGCTCCTAAGCCTGCCAGCATTTTGGAGCCGTCGAAGTGCATGACCCAGTTGGAAAATGTGCCGTACTCTTTAGGGACTTCGGCCTCTATCCATTCGGCGACGAAGTCGGCTAGTACTTGGGATTTAATGGCCTAGCATGGTCTTTATGTTATGTCGAATGGGAGGAGCTCAATGGCCCACTTGGCAATCCGGTCAGTGGCATCGCGGTTGTTTATATGTCATTGAGTGGTACTTCGGAGGACAGCGCGATTGAGCACTCTTGAAAGTAGTGTCATAGCTTCCGGGATGCCATGAAGACCGCGTATGCTATTTTTTTGGCAATGAGGGTACCGGGATTTGCATGGTGTGAGGACAGTATATACGTAGTATACCGGCTTCTGAAGTCGGAATTTGTGTCCTTCCTCCTTTCGTTCAATGACGAGCACCGCACTCATGACTTGGTGTGTTGCTGATATGTATAATAACATGGGTTCACCGACGTTCGGTGCGGCCAGGATTGGGTAGCTCGCTAAGAGAGCCTTTATTTCTTCTAGTCCAGCCGTTGCCGCGTCCGTCCACTCGAAGTGATCGGTGCATCGGAGGAGGCAATAAAGTGGCAATGCCTTTTCTCCTAGTCTAGAGATAAAGCAGCTTAAATCTGCCACACATCTGGCCAGTTTTTGGACTTGTTTAAGGTCTATTGGCGTAGCAAACTGCGGCAAAGCACATATTTTAGCTGGGTTCGCCTCAATTCCTCTATTGGAAACGATGAAGCCTAGCAGTTTTCCAGCGGGAACACCGAAAACACAATTTTCCGGATTGAGCTTGATGTCATATGTACGGAGGTTGTAAAATGCGATACACAGATCATCTATTAATGACTCGACGTGCCTAGTTTTGATGACTACGTCATGCACATATGCTTCAACTGTCTTGCCGATTTGTTTCTCCAGGCATGTTTGAATCATGCGTTGGTAGGTGGCACCGGCGTTTTTGAGCCCAAAGGGCATAGTGTTGAAGCATAAAGGCCTGTATGGGGTAATGAATGTTGTCGCGGCTTGGTCGGACTCCTTCATTTTGATTTGATGGTATCTGGAGTATGCGTCGAGGAAACACAGTGAGTCATGTACTGTAGTAGCATCGATAATATGATCGATGCGGGGGAGGGGGAAGGGATCCTTAGGGCAGGTCTTGTTGAGGTCTTTGAAGTCGACACATAGGCGCCATGATTTATCCTTCTTTGGTACCATCACCAGGTTTGCTAGCCAGTCCGGGTGTTTTTTTCTCTGATGAATCCGACCTTGAGTAGCTTCGCTAGCTCCTTCCCCTTAGCTTGTCGTTTGGGTTCGGAAAAGCACCGCAGTGTTTGCTTGACCGGATTATGTCCCTTCAATATATTGAGGCTGTGTTCGGCTAGCATGCGTGGGATCCCTGGCTTATCAGAAGGGTGCCAAGCGAATATGTCCTAGTTTTCGCGTAGGAACGCTCGCAATGCAGCGTCAACCGTTGGGTCCAGCTGTGCCCAGATGGATGCTGTCTTTTTGGGGTCCATCAGGTGGACTTGAAATTTGACTATTTCGTCCGCTGGTTTAAAGGAGGTGGATTTGGGTCGCTTGTCTAGAATCACGTCGTCCCTATCCATCGTGGAGCATAGTGTGGTTAACTCTTCGACCGCAAGGGCTTCAGAGAATGCCTTGAGGGCCAGGGCTGCGGTTTTGTTTTCGGCGCGGAGTGCTATGTCTGGATCACTGGCAAGAGTGATAATACCATTGGGCCCAGGCATCTTGAGCATCATGTACCCATAATGGGGTATAGCTTGGAAGCATGCAAATGCATCTCGCCCTAATAAGGCGTGATATCCACTGTTGAAAGGGGCCAGTTGGACGGTTATCTCTTCGGACCGATAATTCTCCGGCGTGCCGAATACCACATCGAGTGTGATTTTCCCGCGCATCGCGCCTCCCGACTGGGAATGATTCCTCGGAAGGTCGTGCTACTTTTCTCAATGCGGCTCCTATCAATTTCCATTTTGTTGAGAGTTTCCTTGTAAATGAGGTTTAGTCCGCTGCCACCGTCCATGAGTACTTTGGTAAGCCAAAAGCCGTCCATGATTGGACTGTGGACCAATGCGGCTGGTGACCGGACTGTACTGAATTTTGGTTAATCACTGGCATTGAAAGTTATGGCTGTGTCGTCCCAGGGGTTTATTGCTGCGACTTGGTAGACTTCGGTCAGGCCGTGGAGTGCCTTTTTGCGCCTATTGTTTGAGGCAAAAGTCTCAAATACCGTGAATACTCTGAGGTTGTCGTATTCTGTGGGGTGTTGCTCTGCGGTATTTTTGGTGAGGAGATCCTTGCCGCTCTTGGCCACATGCCGAAGTATCCAACATGCTCTAAGGCTGTGGGTTGGTATGGTATCCGGTGTTGTGTATATTTTGCATGGCCTATTAAGCCATCCCTCCAGAATGGTTCCGCACCCCGTAATGGGCTTCAATTTCTTTACTATTGGATCGGGCGACCCACGAGGGTGCATAATTATTTCTCGGATGAGGGGTTGAGTGCGAACTGGTGGCTCCCAGGGGGCTGCCTAAGTTTTCCAGGCTCTTTCCATTACGCAGTACTTCTGTACTATGGTTGCCAAGTCAGCAAAGTGTAATATGCGATGGTCGTTAATGGCATTGAGGATTCCCTCATCCGTGGAATTATTGCAGAATACAGAGATCACGTCTTCGTCGCGGCAATCTTTAATCCTGTTTTTAACAAGGAGGAATCTGGCCCAAAAGTGATGGACTGTTTCCTCAGACATCTATCGTATGTACATGAGATCGCATATATCTGGGTCGGGGGGGGGGGTGGATTTGAATCTGAACCCTGACCCAATTTGGGATCCGGAGTTTGAGAAACTTCCATGCTTAACAGTTCGAGCTCCGGGATATCAACCAATTTTTCAGGTCCACCGTCCGATTCTAGGTTCGGAGGACGGGGCATGTGTTTCCGCGGACAGGTATCCGGCTCTTCGAGCTCGGAAATCCGAACATAGTTCGTCTTCAATATAGAGGAAGAGTTGTTGTATTTCTCCTCTACTACCGCTATCTGATGGGTGATCGGCGGAGATTTGATTTCTCTCTGATCGGCTTTAGGCCCAATCCGATCGTAGTCTCTAGCAACCCCCAAGGCGGCGATGCGATCCAGGAGTTCGTTTAAAGACGACAACTCCGTCGGATCCATCTGTTTGGAGTATTCGGAGTCGACACGGAGACGATTTTCGATGACCCAATCGGAGGGTTTAGCCTGAGGCCAGGGCTCCTTCGGAGGTGATATTGTCCTTGATAACAAGGCGAGCCATCAATCCTGTCTTTGACGTCACAGTGGAACTCTCAATGAAAGAACCAATGTCGGTGTCAAAACCGGCGGATCTCGGGTAGGGGGTCCCGAACTGTGCGTCTGAGGTTGATGGTAACAGGAGGCGGGGGACACGATGTTTATCCAAGTTCTGGCCCTCTTTGTGGAGGTAATACCCTACTTCCTACTTGATTAATCTTGATGAATATGAGTATTCTAAGAGTTGATCTACCACGAGATCGTAATGGCTAAAACCCTAGAAGTCTAGCCTGTATGATTATGATTATCTCTACGGACTAAGCCCTCAGGTTTATATAGACACTTGAGGGGACTAGGGTTGTACAAAGTCGGTTACAGAGAAAGGAATATTCTTATCTGGGCGCCAAGCTTGCCTTCCACGCCAAGGACAGTCCCATCCGGACACAGGTGAGACTCTTCGGTCTTGTATCTTCACATCCCATCAGTCCGGCCCATATCAATAGGACGGACGCCCGAGGACCCCTTAATCCAGGACTCCCTCAAGCACACTTTGGGGTTCAACAACCATAAAAATCGCTCCGGGACACCAAAACAGTGGATAATAGTGCATGAAATGGGCCAGAATTGGCCAAAACGGCGAGTGTTAATGTCATGCATGTAAGTGCACCTTGGGGTTCTTGAACCAAGAAAATTTCTTCGGGTCCCGAAAATGGTGAGTAATAGTCCATGAAACGGGCTAGAATTGGCCAAACCTGCGACCTGCGAGTGTTGATGACCGATAGGTAAATGCACCCTGAGGTTCATCAATCGTGGGAATCGCTCCGAGACCCCAAAATGGTGAGTAATACTCCATGAAACGCGCCAAAATCGGCCAAAACTGCTAGTGTTGATGACCTACACGTAAACGCAACTCAGGGATTATTAATCATGGAAATCGCTCCAGAACCACAAAATGGTGAGCAATGCCCCATGAGACGGGCCGAATCAGCCAAAACGGCGAGTGTTGATGACCTACACGTAATAGCACCTTTGAGTTCAACTACCATGGAAATCGCAAAGGGATCCAAAACGGTGAGTAATAGCCCATGAAACGGGCTATTATCGGCCATAACGTCGAGGGTTGATGAACGATACTTAGGCACACCTTGGGGTATAGCAACCATAAAAATCGCTTCGAGACTGCCAAATGGTGAGTAATAGTCCATGAAACGGGCCAGAATCAGCCAAAAGGGCGAGTGTTGATGTCCTGCACGTAATCGCACCTTGGAGTTCAAAAACCATGGAAATGGCACCGGGACCCCAAAAATAGTGAGTAGTAGTCCATGAAGCGGGCTAGAATCGGCCAAAACGGCGAGTGTTGATGAACGATACATGAAACAGTCCATGAAACGGTTTAGCAATCATAAAAATCACTCCGAGACCCAAAATGGTCCATGAAACGGCGAGTGTTGATGACCTGCACGTAATCACACCTTGCAGTTCAAAAACCAAGGAAATCACACCGGGACCCCAAAACGATGAGTAATAGTCCATGAAACGGGCCAGAATCGGGCAAAACGACAAGTGTTGATGACTGACACGTAAGCACGTCTTGGGGTTCAGCAACCATTAGAATCGCTTCGGGAGCCCAAAACGGTGAGTAATAGTCCATGAAACGGGCAGAATCAGCCAACATTGCGAGTGTTAATGACCTGCACGTAATCGCACATTGGGGTTCGTTAACCATAAAAATCACTCCGAAACCCCAATTCAATGAGTAATTGCCCATGAAATGGGCTAGAATCGTCCAAAATGGCGAGTGTTGATGAATGACACGTAAGCGCATCTTGGGCTTCAGCAACCATAAAAATCGGTGCGGGACCCCAAAATGGTGAGTTATAGTCCAAGAAACGTGCCAGAATCGGCCAAAATAGCGAGTGTTTATGACCTACACGTAAGCGCACCTCGGGGTTTTGTAACCATGGAAATTGCACCTTACCCCAAAACCGTGAGTAATAGTCCATGAAACAGGTCAGAATCAGCCAAAACGGTGGCTCTTGATGAACGAAACGTAAGCACACCATGGGGTTCAACAACCATGAAAATCGCTCCGGGGCCCTAAAACGGTGAGTGTTAATATCATGCACATAAGCGCACCTTCGGGTTCGTAAACCAAGAAAATCGCTTAGGCACCCCAAAACAGTGAGTAATAGTCCACGAAACGGGCCAGAATTGGCCAAACCTGCGAGTGTTGATCACTGAGAAGTAAATGCACCCGAGGTTCATCAATCATAAAAATCGCTCCGAGATCCCAAAATGGTGAGTAATAGTCCATGAAAGGCGCCAAATGAAGGAAATATGCCCTAGAGGCAATAATAAAGTTATTATTTATTTCCTCATATCATGATAAATGTTTATTATTCATGCTTGAATTGTATTAACCGGAAACATGATACATGTGTGAATACATAGACAAACATATAGTCACTAGTATGCCTCTACTTGACTAGCTCATTAATCAAAGATGGTTATGTTTCCTAACCATAGACATGTGTTGTCATTTGATTAATGGGATCACATCATTAGGAGAATGATGTGATTGACACGACCCATTCCGTTAGCCTAGCACTTGATCGTTTAGTATATTGCTATTGCTTTCTTCATGACTTATACATGTTCCTGTAACTATGAGAATTATGCAACTCCCGTTTACCGGAGGAACACTTTGGGTACTACCAAACGTCACAACGTAACTGGGTGATTATAAAGGAGTACTACAGGTGTCTCCAAAGGTACATGTTGAGTTGGCGTATTTCAAGATTAGGTTTTGTCACTCCGATTGTCGGAGAGGTATCTCTGGGCCCTCTCGGTAATGCACATCATTACAAGCCTTGCAAGCAATGTGACCAAATGAGTTGGTTACGGGATGATGCATTACGGAACGAGTAAAGAGATTTGCCGGTAACGAGATTGAACTAGGTATTGGATACCGACGATCAAATCTCGGGCAAGTAACATACCGATGCCAAAGGGAACAATGTATGTTGTTATGCGGT
Source organism: Triticum timopheevii (assembly GCA_963921465.1). Classification (NCBI taxonomy): domain Eukaryota; kingdom Viridiplantae; phylum Streptophyta; class Magnoliopsida; order Poales; family Poaceae; genus Triticum; species Triticum timopheevii. The sequence goes on along the minus strand of OY997270.1, from coordinate 16,340,105 downwards.
TTGACCGATAAAGATCATCGTAGAATATGTAGGAACCAATATGGGCATCTAGGTTCCTCTATTGGTTATTGACCGAGAATAGTTCTAGGTCATGTCTACATAGTTCTCGAACCCGTAGGGTCCGCACGCTTAACGTTACGATGACAGTTTTATTATGAGTTTATAAGTTTTGATGTACCTAAGTTTGTTCGGAGTTCCGGATGTGATCACGGACATGACGAGGAGTCTCGAAATGGTCGAGACATAAAGATTGATATATTGGAAGCCTATGTTTGGACATCGGAAAGGTTTCGAGTGAAATCGGGATTCTATCGGAACACTGGGGGGTTACCGGAACCCTCCCGGGGGTTAATGGGCCTTAGTGGGCCATGAGGGAGAAGAGGAGGGCCGGCCAGGGCAGGCCGCACGCCCCCTCCCCCTAGTCCGAATATGACAAGGAAGGGGGGGCGGCTTCCCCCTTTCCTCTTTCCCCTCCCCCCTTTCCTTTTCACCAAGGCAAGAGGGTGGAGTCCTACTCCCGGTGGGAGTAGGACTCCTCCAGGCGCACCCCAAGGGGGCCGGCCGCACCTCCCCCTCCCTCCTTTATGTACGGGGGCAGGGGGGCACCCCATAACACACAAGTTGATCTACCGATCGTTCCTTAGCCATGTGCGGTGCCCCCCTCCACCATATTCCACCTCGGTCATATCGTCGCGCAGTTTAGGCGAAGCCCTGCACCGGTAGAGCATCATCATCGTCACCACGCCATCGTGCTGACGGAACTCATCCCTGAAGCTTTGCTGGGTCGGAGCCCGGGGATCGTCATCGAACTGAACGTGTGCTGAACTCGGAGGTGCCGTACGTTCGGTACTTGGATCGGTCGGATCGTGAAGACGTACGACTACATCAACCGCGTTGTGCTAACGCTTCCGCTTACGGTCTATGAGGGTACGTGGACAACACTCTCCCCTCTTGTTGCTATGCCATCACCATGATCTTGCGTGTACGTAGGAAATTTTTTGAAATTAATACGTTACCCAACAGTTGCATCCGAGCCTAGGTTTTATGCGTTGATGTTATATGCACGAGTAGAACACAAGTGAGTTGTGGGCGATACAAGTCATACTGCTTACCAGCATGTCATACTTTGGTTCAGCGGTATTGTGAGATGAAGCGGCCCGGACCGACATTACGCGTACGCTTACGCGAGACTGGTTTCACCGTTACGAGCACTCGTGCTTAAAGGTGGCTGGTTGGTGTCTGTCTCTCTCACTTTAGCTGAATCGAGTGTGGCTACGCCTGGTCCTTGCGAAGGTTAAAACAACACTAACTTGATGAACTATCGTTGTGGTTTAGATGCGTAGGTAAGAACGGTTCTTGCTAAGCCCGTAGCAGCCACGTAAAATTTGCAACAACAAAGTAGAGGACGTCTAACTTGTTTTTGCAGGGCATGTTGTGATGTGATATGGTCAAGACGTGATGCTATATTTTATTGTATGAGATGATCATGTTTTGTAACCGAAGTTATCGGCAACTAGCAGGAGCCATATGGTTGTCGCTTTATTGTATGAAATGCAAACACCCTGTAATTGCTTTACTTTATCACTAAGCGGTAGCGATAGTCGTAGAAGCAATAAATGGCGTAACGACAACGATGCTACGATGGAGATCAAGGTGTCGCGCCGGTGACGATGGTGATCATGACGGTGCTTCGAAGATGGAGATCACAAGCACAAGATGATGATGGCCATATCATATCACTTATATTGAATGTTGGAAATATGCCCTAGAGGCAATAATAAAAGTGTTATTATTATATTTCTTTGTTCATGATAATAGTCTTTTATTCATGCTATAACTGTATTATCCGGAAATCGTAATACATGTGTGAATACATAGACCACAATATGTCCCTAGTGAGCCTCTAGTAGACTAGCTCGTTGTGATCAACAGATAGTCATGGTTTCCTGGCTATGGACATTGGATGTCGTTGATAACGGGATCACATCATTAGGAGAATGATGTGATGGACAAGACCCAATCCTAAGCCTAGCACAAAGATCGTGTAGTTCATATGTTAAAGCTTTTCTAATGTCAAGTATCTTTTCCTTAGACCATGAGATTGTGCAACTCCCAGATACCGTAGGAATGCTTTGGGTGTACCAAATGTCACAACGTAACTGGGTGGCTATAAAGGTGCACTACAGGTATCTCCGAAAGTGTCTGTTGGGTTGGCACGAATCGAGACTGGGATTTGTCACTCCGTGTAAACGGAGAGGTATCTCTGGGCCCACTCGGTAGGACATCATCATAATGTGCACAATGTGATCAAGGGGTTGATCACGGGATGATGTGTTACGGAACGAGTAAAGAGACTTGCCGGTAACGAGATTGAACAAGGTATCGGTATACCGACGATCGAATCTCGGGCAAGTACAATACCGCTAGACAAAGGGAATTGTATACGGGATCGATTGAGTCCTTGACATCGTGGTTCATCCGATGAGATCATCGTGGAACATGTGGGAGCCAACATGGGTATCCAGATCCCGCTGTTGGTTATTGATCGGAGAACGTCTCGGTCATGTCTGCATGGTTCCCGAACCTGTAGGGTCTACACACTTAAGGTTCGATGACGCTAGGGTTACAAAGGAAGTTTGTATGTGGTTACCGAATGTTGTTCGGAGTCCCGGATGAGATCCCGGACGTCACGAGGAGTTCCGGAATGGTCCGGAGGTAAAGATTTATATATGGAAAGTTGTTGTTCGGGTTCCGGAAAAAGTTCGGGTTTTTTCGGTATTGTACCGGGAAGCTTCCAGAAGGTTCTGGAGGATTCTGGAGGGGTCCGGAGGTCCGGAAATTGTTCCACCACGTCCAATACAGTATCATTGGCTGTAAGGGGGCGCCGTAGCCTTAATGGGCCAAGGGCACCAGCCCCCGCAAGGCCCATGCGCATGGGAGGGGGAAACCCTAAGGGGGAGGGCCTCCACTTGACTTGGGAGGCACTCCTCCCCCCCTTGACCGCACCCCTTCCTTGGAGGAAGGGGCAAGGCTGCGCCTCCCCCCTCTCCCTTGCCCCTATATATAGTGGAGGGGAGGGAGGGCATCCATACTTGAAGCCCTGGCTGTGACACCTCCTCCTCTCCCGCAGGTGCTTGGCGAAGCCCTGCAGGATTGCCACGCTCCTCCACCACCACCACGCCGTTGTGCTGCTGCTGGATGGAGTCTTCCTCAACCTCTCCCTCTCTCCTTGCTGGATCAAGGCATGGGAGACGTCACCGGGCTGTACGTGTGTTGAACGCGGAGGTGCCGTCCATTCGGCACTAGGATCTCCGGTGATTTGGATCACGACGAGTACGACTCCTTCAACCCCAACAGTGCAAACACCCTGTAATTGCTTTACTTTATCACTAAGCGGTAGCGATAGTCGTAGAAGCAATAGATGGCGTAACGACAACGATGCTACGATGGAGATCAAGGTGTCGCGCCGGTGACAATGGTGATCATGACGGTGCTTCGAAGATGGATATCTCAAGCACAAGATGATGATGGCCATATCATATCACTTATATTGAATGCATGTGATGTTTATCCTTTATGCATCTTATCTTGCTTTGATTGACGGTAGCATTTTAAGATGATCTCTCACTAATAATCAAGAAGTGTTCTCCCTGAGTATGCACCGTTTGGCGATACAAGTCATACTGCTTACCAGCATGTCATACTTTGGTTCGGCGGTATTGTGAGATGAAGCAGCCCGGACCGACATTACGCGTACGCTTACGCGAGACTGGTTTCACCGTTACGAGCACTCGTGCTTAAAGGTGGCTGGCTGGTGTCTGTCTCTCTCACTTTAGCTGAATCGAGTGTGGCTACGCCCGGTCCTTGCGAAGGTTAAAACAACACTAACTTGACGAACTATCCTTGTGGTTTGGATGCGTAGGTAAGAACGGTTCTTGCTAAGCCCGTAGCAGCCACGTAAAATTTGCAACAACAAAGTAGAGGACGTCTAACTTGTTTTTGCAGGGCATGTTGTGATGTGATATGGTCAAGACGTGATGCTATATTTTATTGTATGAGATGATCATGTTTTGTAACCGAAGTTATCGGCAACTGGCAGGAGCCATATTGTTGTCGCTTTATTGTATGAAATGCAAACACCCTGTAATTGCTTTACTTTATCACTAAGCGGTAGCGATAGTCGTAGAAGCAATAGATGGCGTAATGACAACGATGCTACGATGGAGATCAAGGTGTCACGCCGGTGACGATGGTGATCATGATGGCCATATCATATCACTTATATTGAATGCATGTGATGTTTATCCTTTATGCATCTTATCTTGCTTTGATTGACGGTAGCATTTTAAGATGATCTCTCACTAATAATCAAGAAGTGTTCTCCCTGAGTATGCACCGTTGCGAAAGTTCTTCGTGCTGAGACACCACGTGATGATCGGGTGTGGTAGGCTCTACATTCAAATACAACGGGTGCAAAACAGTTGCACACGCGGAATACTCAGGTCATACTTGACGAGCCTAGCATATATAGATATGGCCTCGGAACACGGAGACCGAAAGGTCGAGCGTGAATAATATAGTAGATATGATCAACATAGTGATGTTCACCATTGAAACTACTCCATCTCACGTGATGATCGGACATGGTTTAGTTGATTTGGATCACGTGATCACTTAGATGACTAGAGAGATGTCTATCTAAGTGGGAGTTCTTAAGTAATATGATTAATTGAACTTAAATTTATCATGAAACTTAGTACCTGATAGTATTTTGCTTGTCTATGTTTGTTTGTAGATAGATGGCTCGTGTTGTTGTTCCGTTGAATTTTAATGCGTTCCTTGAGAAAGCAAAGTTGAAAGATGATGGTAGCAATTGCACGGACTGGGTCCGTAACCTGAGGATTATCCTCATTGCTGCACAGAAAAGTTACGTCCTGGAAGCACCGCTGGGTGCCAGGCCTGCTGCTGATGCAACTGACGACGTTAAGAACGTCTGGCAGAGCAAAGCTGATGACTACTCGATAGTTCAGTGTGCCATGCTTTACGGCTTAGAACCGGGTCTTCAACGACGTTTTGAACGTCATGGGGCATATGAGATGTTCCAGGAGTTGAAGTTAATATTTCAAGAAAATGCCCGGACTGAGAGATATGAAGTCTCCAATAAGTTCTACAACTGCAAGATGGAGGATAATAGTTCTGTCAGTGAACACATACTCAAAATGTCTGGGTATAATAATCACTTGATTCAACTGGGAGTTAATCTTCCTGATGATAGTGTCATTGACAGAATTCTTCAATCACTGCCACCAAGCTACAAGAGCTTTGTGATGAACTATAATATGCAAGGGATGAACAAGACTATCCCCGAGCTCTTCACAATGCTAAAAGCAGCGGAGGTAGAAATCAAGAAGGAGCATCAAGTGTTGATGGTTAACAAGACCACCAGTTTCAAGAAAAAGGGCAAGGGTAAGAAGAAGGGGAACTTCAAAAAGAACAGGAAGAAAGTTGCTGCTCAAGAGAAGAAACCCAAGTCTGGACCTAAGCCTGAAACTGAGTGCTTCTACTGCAAGCGGACTGGACACTGGAAGCGGAACTACCCCAAGTATTTGGCGGATAAGAAGGATGGCAAAGTGAACAAAGGTATATGTGATATACATGTTATTGATGTGTACCTTACTAATGCTCGCAGTAGCACCTGGGTATTTGATACTGGTTCTGTTGCTAATATTTGCAACTCGAAACAGGGACTACGGATTAAGCGAAGATTGGCTAAGGACGAGGTGACGATGCGCGTGGGAAATGGTTCCAAAGTCGATGTGATCGTGGTCGGCACGCTACCTCTACATCTACCATCGGGATTAGTTTTAGACCTAAATAATTGCTATTTGGTGCCAGCGTTGAGCATGAACATTATATCTGGATCTTGTTTGATGCGAGACGGTTATTCATTTAAATCAGAGAATAATGGTTGTTCTATTTATATGAGTAATATCTTTTATGGTCATGCACCCTTGAAGAGTGGTCTATTTTTATTGAATCTCGATAGTAGTGATACACATATTCATAGTGTTGAAACCAAAAGATGCAGAGTTGATAACGATAGTGCAACTTATTTGTGGCACTGCCATTTAGGTCATATCGGTGTAAAGCGCATGAAGAAACTCCATACTGATGGGCTTTTGGAATCACTTGATTATGAATCACTTGGTACTTGCGAACCGTGCCTCATGAGCAAGATGACTAAAACGCCGTTCTCCGGAACTATGGAGCGAGCAGCTGATTTGTTGGAAATCATACATACTGATATTTGTGGTCCAATGAATGTTGAGGCTCGCGGAGGGTATCGTTATTTTCTCACCTTCACAGATGATTTGAGCAGATATGGGTATATCTATTTGATGAAACACAAGTCTGAAACATTTGAAAAGTTCAAAGAATTTCAGAGTGAAGTGGAAAATCATCGTAACAAGAAAATAAAATTTCTACGATCTGATCGTGGAGGAGAATATTTAAGTTACGAGTTTGGCTTACAGTTGAAACAATGCGGAATAGTTTCGCAACTCACGCCACCCGGAACACCACAACGAAATGGTGTGTCCGAACGTCGTAATCATACTTTACTAGATATGGTGCAATCTATGATGTCTCTTACTGATTTACCGCTGTCGTTTTGGGGTTATGATTTAGAGACGGCCGCATTCACGTTAAATAGGGCACCATCAAAATCCGTTAAGACGACGCCTTATGAACTGTGGTTTGGCAAGAAGCCAAAGTTGTCATTTCTTAAAGTTTGGGGCTGCAATGCTTATGTGGAGAAACTTCAACCAGATAAGCTCGAACCCAAATCGGAGAAATGTGTCTTCATAGGATACCCAAAAGAGACTATTGGGTACACCTTCTATCACAGATCTGAGGGCAAGATATTCGTTGCTAAAGTCGGATCCTTTATAGAGAAGGAGTTTCTCTCGAAAGAAGTGAGTGGGAGGAAAGTAGAACTTGATGAGATAACTGTATCTACTCCCTTATTGGAAACTAGTTCATCACAGGAACCGGTTCCTGTGACAACTACACCAACTAGTGAGGAAGCTAATGATATTGATCATGAAACTTCAGATCAAGTTTCTACTTAACCTCGTAGGTCTACCAGAGTAAGATCCGCACCAGAGTGGTAAGGTAATCCAATTCTAGAAGTCATGTTACTTGACCATGATGAACCTACGAACTATGAGGAAGCGATGATGAGCCCAGATTCCGCAAAATGGCTAGAGGCCATGAAATCTGAGATGGGAGCCATGTATGAAAAAAAATTATGGACTTTGGTTGACTTGCCCGATGATCAGCAAGCAATTGAGAATAAATGGATTTTTAAGAAGAAGACTGATGCTGATGGTAATGTAACTGTCTATAAAGCTCGACTTGTTCCGAAAGGTTTTCGACAAGTTTAAGGAGTTGACTACGATGAGACTTTCTCACCCGTAGCGATGCTTAAGTCTGTCCGAATCATGTTAGCTATTGCTGCATTTCATGATTATGAAATTTGGCAAATGGATGTCAAAACTGCATTCTTGAATGGATTTCTGGAAGAAGAGTTGTATATGATGCAGCCAGAAGGTTTTGTTGATCCAAAAGGTGCTAACAAAGTGTGCAAGCTCCAGCGTTCCATTTATGGACTGGTGCAAGCATCTCGGAGTTGGAATAAATGCTTTGATAGTGTGATCAAAGCATATGGTTTTATACAGACTTTTGGAGAAGCCTGTATTTACAAGAAAGTGAGTGGGAGCTCTGTAGCATTTCTGATATTATATGTAGATGACATATTATTAATTGGAAATGATATAGAATTTATGGATAGCATAAAGGGATACTTGAATAAAAGTTTTTCAATGAAAGACCTCGGTGAAGCTGCTTACATATTGGGCATCAAGATCTATAGATATAGATCAAGATGCTTAATAGGACTTTCACAAAGCACATACCTTGATAAAATTTTGAAAAAGTTCAAGATGGATCAGGCAAAGAAAGGGTTCTTGCCATACTACAAGGTGTGAAGTTGAGTCAAACTCAATGCCTGACCACAGCAGAAGATAGAGAGAAAATGAAAGATGTTCCCTATGCTTCAGCCATAGGCTCTATCATGTATGCAATGCCCTGTACCAGACCTGACGTATGCTTAGCAATAAGCTTGGCAGGAAGTTACCAAAGTAAACCAGGAGTGGATCACTGGACAACGGTCAAGAACATCCTGAAATACCTGAAAAGGACTAAGGATATGTTTCTCGTATATGGAGGTGACAAAGAGCTAGTCATAAATGGTTACGTCGATGCAAGCTTTGACACTGATCCGGACGATTCTAAATCGCAAACCGGATACGTGTTTTTATTAAACGGTGGAGCTATAAGTTGGTGCAGTTCTAAACAAAGCGCCGTGGCGGGATCTACATGTGAAGCGGAGTACATAGCTGCTTCGGAAGCAGCAAATGAAGGAGTCTGGATGAAGGAGTTCATTTCCGATCTAGGTGTCATACCTAGTGCATCGGGACCAATGAAAATCTTCTGTGACAATACTGGTGCAATTGCCTTGGCAAAGGAATCCAGATTTCACAAGAGGACCAAGCACATCAAGAGACGCTTCAATTCCATTCGGGACCAAGTCCAAGTGGGAGACATAGAAATTTGCAAGATACATACGGATCTGAATGTTGCAGACCCGTGGACTAAGCCACTCTCACGAGCAAAACATGATCAACACCAAGACTCCATGGGTGTTAGAATCATTACTATGTAATCTAGATTGTTGACTCTAGTGCAAGTGGGAGATTGAAGGAAATATGCCCTAGAGGCAATAATAAAGTTATTATTTATTTCCTCATATCATGATAAATGTTTTTTATTTATGCTAGAATTGTATTAACCGGAAACATGATACATGTGTGAATACATAGACAAACATATAGTCACTAGTATGCCTCTACTGGACTAGCTCATTAATCAAATATGGTTATGTTTCCTAACCATAGACATGTGTTGTCATTTGATTAATGGGATCACATCATTAGGAGAATGATGTGATTGACATGACCCATTCCGTTAGCCTAGCACTTGATCGTTTAGTATATTGATATTGCTTTCTTCATGACTTATACATGTTCCTGTAACTATGAGAATTATGCAACTCCCGTTTACCGGAGGAACACTTTGGGTACTACCAAACGTCACAACGTAACTGGGCGATTATAAAGGATTACTACAAGTGTCTCCGAAGGTACATGTTGAGTTGGCGTATTTCGAGATTAGGTTTTGTCACTCCGATTGTCGGAGAAGTATCTCTGGGCCCTCTCGGTAATGCACATCATTATAAGCCTTGCAAGCAATGTGACCAAATGAGTTGGTTATGGGATGATGCATTACGGAACGAGTAAAGAGACTTGCCGGTAACGAGATTGAACTAGGTATTGGATACCGACGATCAAATCTCGGGCAAGTAAAATACCGATGACAAAGGGAACAACGTATGTTGTTATGCGGTTTGACCGATAAAGATCTTCGTAGAATATATAGGAACCAATATGGGCATCCAGGTTCCACTATTGGTTATCGACCGAGAATAGTTCCAGATCATGTCTACATAGTTCTCGAACCCGTAGGGTCCGCACGCTTAACGTTACGATGACAGTTTTATTATGAGTTTATAAGTTTTGATTTACCGAAGTTTGTTCGGAGTTCCGGATGTGATCACGGACATGACGAGGAGTCTCGAAATGGTCGAGACATAAATATTGATATATTGGAAGCCTATGTTTGGACATCGGAAAGGTTCCGGGTGAAATCGGGATTTTACCGGAACACCGGGGGGTTACCGGAACCCTCCCGGGGGTTAATGGGCCTTAGTGGGCCATGAGGGAGAAGAGGAGGGCCGGCCAGGGCAGGCCGCGCGCCCCCTCCCCCCCTAGTCCGAATAGGACAAGGAAGGGGGGGGGGCGGCGCCCCCCTTTCCTCTTTCCCCTCCCCACTTTCCTTCTCCACCAAGGCAAGAGGGGTGAGTCCTACTCCCGGTGGGAGTAGGACTCCTCCAGGCGCACCCCAAGGGGGCCGGCCTCACCTCCCCCTCCCTCCTTTATATACGGGGGCAGGGGGGCACCCCATAACACACAAGTTGATCTACGGATCGTTCCTTAGCCGTGTGCGGTGTCCCCCTCCACCATATTCCACCTCGGTCATATCGTCGCGGAGTTTAGGCGAAGCCTTGCGCCGGTAGAGCATCATCATCGTCACCACGCCGTCGTGCTGACAGAACTCATCCCCGAAGCTTTGCTGGATTGGATCCCGGGGATCGTCACCGAACTGAACGTGTGCTGAACTCGGAGGTGCCGTACGTTCGGTACTTGGATCGGTCGGATCATGAAGACGTACGACTACATCAACCGCTAGTGTTGTTGACCTACACCAAAATCGGCCAAAACTGCTAGTGTTGTTGACCTACACGTAAACGCACCTCGGGGGTCATTAATCGTGGAAATAGCTCTAGGACCTCAAAAGGTGAGCAATAGCCCATGAGATGGGCCGAATCAGCCGAAATGGCGAGTGTTGATGACCTGCATGTAATAGCACCTTGGAGTTCTACAACCATGGAAATCGCACAGGGACCCAAAAATGGTGAGTAATAGCTCATGAAACGGCCTAGAATCAGCCAAAACGGCGAGTGTTGATGAACGATACGTAAGCACACCTTCGGCTTTAGCAATCATAAAAATCGCTCCGGGACTCCAAATTGGTCCAAGAAATGGGCCCGAGTCAGCCAAAACAGCGATTGTTGATGAGCTGCACGTAATCGCACCTTGGAGTTCAAAAATCATGGAAATTGCACCGGGACCCCAAAACGGTGAGTAATAGCCCATGAAACGGGCTAGAATCGGGCAAAACGGCGAGTGTTGATGAATGACATGTAAGCGCATCTTGGGGTTCAGCAACCTTTAAAATTGCCCCGGGACCCCAAAATGGTCCATGAAACGGGCCAGAACTAGCGAAAACGGCGAGTGTTGATGACTTGCACGTAATCGCATCTTGGAGTTCAAAAACCATGGAAATCGCACTAGGACCCCAAAACGGTGAGTAATAGCCCATGAAACGGGCCAGAATAGGGCAAAACGGCGAGTGTTGATGAATGAAACGTAAGCGCATCTTGGGGTTTAGCAACCATTAAAATCGCTTCGAAACCCCAAAATTGTCCACGAAACAGGCCAGAATTAGCCAAAATGGCGAGAGTTAATGACCTGCATGTAAGCGCACATTGCAGTTCTATAACGATAAAAATCGCTCCGAAACCTCAAATCGATGAGTAATAGTCCATGAAACGGCGAGTGTTGATGAACGACACGTAATCGCACCTTGGGCTTCAGCAATCATAAAAATCGCTTTGGGCCCCCAAAATGGTGAGTAATAGTCTGCAAAACAGGCCAAAATCGGCAAAAATATGAGTATTAATAACCCATATGTAAGAGCACCTCGGGGTTCAATACCCCAAAACGATGAGTAATAGTATGAAACGAGTCAGAATCGTCAAAACGGTGAGTGTTGATGAACAATACGTAAGCGCACCTTGGGGTTCAACAACCATAAAAATCGCTTTGGGACCCCAAAACGGTAAGTAGTTGTCCACGAAACGGGCCAGAATCGGCCAAACCTGCGACTGTTGATGACCGAGAGGTAAATCCTCCCCGAGGTTCATCAATCATAAAAATCGCTCCGAGACCCCAAAAGAGTGAGTAATAGTCCACGAAACGTGCCAAAATTGGCCAAAACTGCTAGTGTTGATGACCTACACGTAAACTCAACTCGGGGATCATTAATCGTGAAAATCGCTGCAGGACCTCAAAATGGTGAGCAATAGCCCATGAGACGGGCGGAATCAGCCAAAACAGCGAGTGTTGATGACCTACACGTAATACCACCTTTGAGTTCAACAACCACGGAAATCGGACAGGGACCCCAAAACGGCGAGTGTTGATGAACGATACGTAAGCACACCTTGAAGTTTAGGAATCATAAAGGTCGCTCCGAGACCGCCAAATCGTGAATAATAGTCCACGAAACGGGTCAGAATCGGCCAAAACGGTGAGTGTTGATGAACGATACATAAGCGCACCTTGGTGCTCAGCAACCATAAAAATCACTCCAGGACCCCAAAACGGTAAGTAATAGTCCACGAAACGGGCCAGAATCGGCTAAAACGGTGAGTGTTAATGTCATGCACCTAAGCGCACCTTGGGGATCGTAAACCAAGAAAATCGCTTCGGGACCCCAAAACGGTGAGTAATAGTCCATGAAACAGGCCAGAATCGGCCAAACCTGTGACCTGCAAGTGTTGATGACCGACAAGTAAATGCACCCCGAGGTTCTTCAATCGTGGAAATCACTCTGAGACCCCAATATGGTGACTAATAGTCCACGAAACGCGCCAAAATCGGCCAAAATAGTCCATGAAACAGGTCAGAATCAGCCAAAACAACGAGTGTGTATTACCTTCAAGTAATAGCACCTTGGAGTTCTACAACCATGGAAATCACACAGGGACCCCAAAATGGTGAGTAATAAATAGCCCATGAAACGGGCTAGAATCGGCCAACTCGGCGAGTGTTGATGAACGATACGTAAGCCACGTTGGGGTTTAGCAATCATAAATCCAAGACCCCAAAATGGTCCGCGAAACGGGCCAGAATCAGCCAAAACGGTGAGTGTTGATGACCTGCACGTAATCGCACCTTGGAGTTCAAAAACCATGGAAATCGCATCGGGACCCCAAAACGGCGAGTAATAGCCCATGAAACGGGCAAGAATCGGGCAAAATGGCGAATGTTGATGAATGACACGTAAGCGCATCTTGGGGTTCGGCAACCATTAAAATCGCTTTGGGACCCCAAAACGATGAGTAATAGTCCACGAAACGAGCCAGAATCGGCCAAAATGGCGAGTGTTAATGACATGCACGTATGCGCACATTTGGTTTCAGTAACCATAAAATCGCTCCGAGACCCCAAATTGGTCCGCGAAACAGACCAGAATCAGCCAAAACGACGAGTGTTGATGATCTGCATGTAATCGAACCTTGGAGTTCAAAAACCATGGAAATCGCACCGGGACCCCAAAACGGTGAGTAATATTCCGTGAAACGGGTCAGAAACGACCAAAATGGTGATTGTTGATGAACGATACGTAAGCGCACCTTGGGGTTCAGCAACCATAGAAATCGCTTCACGACCCCAAAATGGTGAGAAATAGTCCACGAAATGGAACAGAATCGGCCAAAATAGTTAGCGTTAATGACCTGCACGTAAGCGCACCCCGGGGTTCAGTCACCATGGAAATTGCACCTTACCCCAAAACAGTGAGCTATAGTCCATGAAATGGGTTAGATTCGGCCAAAATGATGAGTGTTGATGAACGATACTTAAGCGCACCTTGGGATTCAGCAACCATAAAAATCTCTCCGGGACCCCAAAACGGTGAATAATAGTCCACGAAACATGCCAGAATCGGCCCAACCGGCGAGTGTTAATGTCATGCACGTAAGCGCATCTTGGCAATCATCAACCAAGAAAATCGCTTCGGAACCCCAAAACGGTGAGTAATAGTCCATGAAACGGGCTAGAATCGGCCAAACATGTGACCTACGAGTGTTGATGATCGATAGGTAAATGCACCCCGAGGTTCGCCAATCGTGGAAATCACTCCGAGACCGCAAAATGATTAGTAATAGTCCACGAAACGCGCCAAAATCGGCCAAAATTGCTAGTGTTGATGACCTAGACATAAACGCAACTCAGTGATCATTGATCGTGGAAATCGCTCCAAGACCTCAAAATGGTGAGCAATAGCCCATGAGATGGGCCGAATCAGCCAAGACGGCGAGTGTTGATGACCTGCACGTAATAGCACCTTTGAGTTCAACAACCATGGAAATCGCAAAGGGACCACAAAACGTGAGTAATAGCCCATGAAACGGGCTAGAATCGTCCAAAATGGTGAGTCTTGATGAACGATACAAAAGCACACATTCGGGTTTAGCAATCATAAAAATCGCTCTGGGAACCCAAAATGGTCCATGAAACGGACTAGAATCGGCCAAAACGGCGAGTGTTGACGAGCTGCATGTAATCGCACCTTGGAGTTCAAAAACCATGGAAATCGCATCGGGACCCCAAAACAATGAGTAATAGCCCATGAAACGGGCCAGAATCGGCCAAAATCGCGAGTGTTGATGAACGGCATGTAAGCGCACCTTGGGCTTCAGCAACCATAAAAATCGCTCCGAGACCCCAAAATTGGTGAATAATAGTCCACGAAACGGGCCAGAATCGGCCAAAATAGCGAGTGTTAATGACCTGCACGTAAGCGCACCTCAAAGTTTAGTAACCATGGAAATTGCTCCTTACCCCAAAATGGTGACTAATAGTCCATGAAACGGGTCAGAATCGGACAAAATGGCGAGTGTTAATGAACGATACATAAGCACACTTTGGGGTTTAGCAATCATAAAAATCGCTCCGGGACCCCAAAATGGTGAGTCCACAAAACGTGCCAGAATCAGCCAAAACGGTGTGTGTTGTTGACCTGCACGTAATCGCATCTTGGAGTTCAAAAACCATGGAAATCACTTTGGGACACCAAAACGGAGAGTAATAGTGCACGGAACGGCCAGAATCGACCAAACCTACGAGTGTTGATGACGGATAGGTAAATGCACCCGAGGTTCATCAATCGTGGAAATCACTCCCAGACCCCCAAAATGGTGACTAATAGTTCACGAACCGCGCCAAAATCGGCCAAAACTGCTAGTATTGATGACCTACACGTAAACGCACCTTAGGGATCATTAATCGTGGAATTCCCTCCAGAACCTCAAAAAGGTGAGCAGTAGCCCATGAGACAGGCCAAGTCAGCCAAAACGGCGAGTGTTGATGACCTGTACGTAATAGCACCTTGGAGTTCCACATCCAGGGAAATCCCACAGGGACCCCAAAACGATGAGTAATAGCGCTTGAAACAGGCTAGAATCGGCCAAAACCGCGAGTGATGATGAACGATACGCAACCATACCTTGGGGTTTAGCAATAAAAAAATCGCTCCGGGACCCCAAAATGGTTCACGAAACGGGCAAGAATCAGCCAAAACGGCGAGTGTTGATGACCTGCACGTAATTCCACCTTGGAGTTAAAAAACCCAGGTAAATCGCATTGGGACCCCAAAATGGTGAGTAATAGCCCACAAAACGGTCCAAAATCGGAAAAAACGGCGAGTTTTGATGAATGACACGTAAGCGCACCTTGGGGTTCAACAACCATTAAAATCGCTTCGGCACTCCAAAACGGTGAGTAATAGTCCATGAAACGGGCTAGAATCGGTCAAAGTGGCAAGTGTTAATGACCTGCAAGTAAGTACACATTGGGGTTCACTAACCAGAAAAATCGCTCGGGAACACCAAATCGATGAGTAAGGCCATGAAACGGGCAAGAATCGGCCAAAATGGTAAGTGTTGATGAACGACACGTAAGCGCACCTTAGGCTTCAGCAACCATAAAAATCGCTCCGGGACCCCAAAATGGTGAATGGTAGTCCACGAAATGGGCCAGAATCAGCCACAATAGCGAGTGTTAATGACCTGCACGTAAGCGCACCTCGGGGTTCAGTAACCATGAAAAATGCTCCTGACCCCCAAACAGTGATTAATAGTCCTTGAAACGGGTCAGAATCGGCGAAAACGGTGAGTGTTGATGAACGATACGTAAGCGCACCTGGATGTTCAGCAACCATAAAAATCGCTCCGGGACCCCAAAATGGTGAGTGTTAATGTCATGCACGTAAGCGCACCTTGAGGTTCATAAACCAAGAAAATCGCTTTGGGACACCAAAACGGTGAGTAATAGCCCACGAAACGGGCCAGAATCGGCCAAACCTACGAGTGTTGATGACCGATAGGTAAATGCACCCCGAGGTTCATCAATCGTGGAAATCACTCCGAGACCCAAAAATGGTGACTAATAGTCCATGAAACGCGCCAAAATTGGACAAAACTGCTAGTGTTGACAACCTACACGTAAACGCACCTCGCGTATCATTAATCATGGAAATCACTCCAGGACCTCAAAAAAGTCAGCAATAGCCCATGAGACCTGCACGTAATAGCACCTTGGAGTTCTACAACCATGGAAATCGCACAGGGACCCCAAAACGGTGAGTAATAAATAGCCCATGAAATGGGCTAGAATCATCCAAACCGGCGAGTGTTTATGAACGATACGCAAGCACACGTTGGGGTTTAGAAATCATAAAAATCGCTCAGGGACCCCAAAATGGTCCACGAAACGGGCCAGAATCAGCCAAAACGGCGAGTGTGGATGACCTGCATGTAATCGAATGTTGGAGTTCAAAAACCATGGAAATCGCAACCGGGACCCCAAAACGGTGAGTAATAAATAGCCCCATGAAACGGGCTAGAATCGGCCAAATCGGCGAGTGTTGATGAACGATACGTAAGCACACCTTGGGGTTTAGCACTGTTAAAAATCGCTCTGAGACCCCAAAATGGTCCGCGAAACGGGCCAGAATCATCCAAAACGGCGAGTGTTGATGAATGACACGTAAGCGCATCTTGGGGTTCAGCAACCATTAAAATCGCATCGGGACCCCAAAATGGTGAGTAATATTACACGAAACCGGCCAGAATCAGCCAAAATGGCAAGTGTTAATGACCTACACGTATGCGCACATTGGGGTTCAGTAACCATAATAATCACTCCGGAACACCAAATCGATGAGTAATCCCATGAAACGGGCCAGAATCGGCCAAAATGGCGAGTTTTGATGAACGACACGTAAGCGCACATTGGGCTTCAGCAACCATAAAAATCGCTCCGGGAGCCCAAAATGGTGAATAATAGTCCACGAAACGGGCCAGAATCATCCAAAATAGCGAGTGTTAATGACATACACGTAAGCGCACCTCGGGGTTCAGTAACCATGAAAATTGCTCCTTACCCAAAACGGTGAGTAATAGGCCATGAAACGGATCAGAACCGACCAAAACGGTGACTTTTGATGTATGATACGTAAGCGTACCTTGGGGTTCAGCAACCATAAAAATCGCTCCGGGACCCCAAAATGGTGAGTAATAGTCCATGAAACGGTACAGAATCGGCCAAAATAGCTAGCGTTAATGACCTACACGTAAGCGCACCTTGGGGTTCAGTAACCATGAAAATTGCTCCTTACCCCAAATCAGTGAGTAATAGTCCATGAAACGGGTCAGATTCGGCCAAAACGGTGAGTGTTGATGAACGATACGTAAGCGCACCTTGGGGTTCAGCAACCATAAAAATCGCTCCGGCACCCCAAAACGATGAATAATAGTCCATGGAACGGGCCAGAATCGGCGAAAACGGCGAGTGTTAATGTCATGCACGTAAGCGCACCTTGGGGTTCATCAACCAAGAAAATCACTTCGGGCCCCAAACCGGTGAGTAATAGTCCATGAAATGGGCCAGAATCGGCCAAACCTGTAACCTGCGAGTGTTCATGACATATAGCTAAATGCACCCCGAGGTTCATCAATCGTGGAAATCACTCCGAGACCCTAAAATGGTGACTAATAGTCCACGAAATGCGCCAAAATCGGCAAAAATAGTCCATGAAATGGGTCAGAAACAGTGAAAACAGCGAGTGTGTATGACCTCCAAATAATAGCACCTTGGAGTTCTACAACCGTGGAAATCGCACAGGGACCACAAAACGGTCAGTAATAAATAGCCCATGAAACCGGCTAGAATCGGCCAAATCGGCGACTGTTGATGAACGATACGTAAGCACACCTTGGGGTTTAGAAATCATAAAAATCGCTCCGAGATTCCAAAATGGTCCGCGAAATGGGCCAGAATCATCCAAAACGGCGAGTGTTGATGACCTGCACGTAATCGCATCTTGGAGTTCGAAAACCATGGAAACTCGCACCGGGACCCCAAAACGGTGAGTAATTTCCCATGAAATGGGCCAGAATGGGGAAAACGGCGAATGTTAATAAATGACACGTAAGCGCATCTTGGGGTTCGGCAACCATTAAAATCGCTTTGGGGCCCCAAAACGATGAGTAATAGTCCACTAAATGAGCCAGAATAGGCCAAAATGGCGAGTGTTAATGACATGCACGTATGCGCATATTGGGTTTCAGTGACCATAGAATCGCTCCGAGACCCCAAAGTGGTCCACGAAGCTGGCTAGAATCAGCCAAAACGGCGAGTGTGTATGACCTGCATGCAATCGAACCCTGGAGTTCAAAAACCATGGAAATCACACCGGGACCCCAAAACGGTGAGTAATAGTCCATGAAACGGGTCAGAAACAACCAAAACGGTTACTGTTGATGAACAATACGTAAGCGCACCTTGGGGTTCAGCAACCATAAAAATCGCTTCGAGACCCCAAAATGGTGAGTAATATTCGAAGAAACTGGACAGAATCAGACAAAATAGCTAGCGTTCATGATCTGCACGTAAGCGTACCTCGGGGTTCAGTAACCATGGAAATTGCACCTTACCCCAAAACGGTGAGTAATAGTCCATGAAACGCGTCAGATTCGGCCAAAACGATGAGTGTTGATGAATGATACGTAAGTGCACCTTGGGGTTCAGCAACCATAAAAATCACCCTGGTACCCAAAACGGTGAATAATAGTCCACAGAACGTACTAGAATCGGCCAAAACGGCGAGTGTTAATGTCATGCACGTAAGCGCACCTTGGGGTTCATCAACCAAGAAATCGCTTCGGGACCCCAAAACGGTGAGTAATAGTCCATGAAATGGGCCTGAATCGGCCAAACCTGTGACCTGCGAGTGTTGATGACCGATAGGTAAATGCACCCCGAGGTTCGCCAATCGTGGAAATCGCTCCGAGACCACAAAATGGTGAGTAATAGTCCACGAAACGCACCAAAATCGGCCAAAACTGCTAGTGTTTATGACCTACACGTAAACGCAACTCAGGGATCATTAATCGTGGAAATCGCTCCAGGACCTAAAAATGGTGAGCAATAGCCCATGAGACGAGCCGAATCAGCCGAAACGGCGAGTGTTGATGACTTGCACATAATAGCACCTTTGAGTTCAACAACCATGGAAATCGCAAAGGGACCCCAAAACGGTGAGTAATAGCCCATGAAACGGGCTAGAATCGGCAAAAATGGCGAGTCTTGATGAACGATACATAAGCACACCTTCGGGTCTAGCAATCATAAAAATCTCTCTGGGACCCCAAAATGGTCCATGAAAGGGCCAGAATCAGCCAAAACGGCGATTGTTGATGACCTGCACGTAATCGCACCTTGGAGTTCAATAACCATGGAAATCGCACCGGCACCCCAAAACGATGAGTAATAGCCCATGAAACGGGCCGGAATCTGCCAAAATCGCGAGTGTTGATGAATGACATGTAAGCACACCTTGGGCTTCAGCAACCATAAAAATCGCTCCGGGACCCCAAAATGGTGAATTATAGTCCACGAAACGGGCCAGAATGGGCCAAAATAGCGAGTGTTAATGACCTGCACGTAAGCGCACATCGGGGTTCAATAACCGTGGAAATTGCTCCTTACCCCAAAACGGTGACTAATAGTCCATGAAACAGGTCAGAATCGGCCAAAATAGCGAGTGTTAATGAACGATACATAAGCAAACCTTGGGGTTTAGCAATCATAAAAATCGCTCCGGGACCCCAAAATGGTGAGTAATAGTTCACAAAACGGGCCAGAATCAGCCAAAACGGTGAGTGTTGATGACCTGCCCGTAATCGCAACTTGGAGTTCAAAAACCATGGAAATCGGCCAAACCTACGAGTGTTGATGACCAATAGGTAAATGCACCCCGAGGTTCATCAATCGTGGAAATCACTCCGAGACCCCCAAAATGGTGACTAATAGTTCACGAACCGCGCCAAAATCGGCCAAAACTACTAGTATTGATGACCTACACGTGAACGCACCTCAGGGATCATTAATCATGGAAATCGCTCCAGAACCTCAAAAAGGTGAGCAATAGCCCATGAGATAGGCCGAATCAGCCAAAACGGCGAGTGTTGCTGACCAGCACGTAATAGCACCTTGGAGTTCTACATCCATGGAAATCGCAGAGGGACCCCAAAATGGTGAGTAATAGCCCATGAAACGGGCTAGAATCGGCCAAATCGGCGAGTGTTGATGAACAATACGTAAGCACACCTTGGGGTTTAGCACTGTTAAAAATCGCTCTGAGACCCCAAAATGGTCCGCGAAACGGGCCAGAATCATCCAAAACGGCGAGTGTTGATGAATGACATGTAAGCGCATCTTGGGGTTCAGCAACCATTAAAATCGCATCGGGACCCCAAAACGGTCAGTAATATTCCACGAAACCGGCCAGAATTGGCCAAAATGGCAAGTGTTAATGACATGCACGTATGCGCACATTGGGGTTCAGTAACCATAAAAATCACTCCGGAACACCAAATCGATGAGTAATCCCATGAAATGGGCCAGAATCGGCCAAAATGGCGAGTGTTGATGAACGACACGTTAGAGCACATTGGGCTTCAGCAACCATGAAAATCGCTCCGGGAGCCCAAAATGGTGAATAATAGTCCACGAAACGGGCCAGAATCATCCAAAATAGCAAGTGTTAATGACATACACGTAAGCACACCTCGGGGTTCAGTAACCATGAAAATTGCTCCTTACCCAAAACGGTGAGTAATAGGCCATGAAACGGATCAGAACCGACCAAAACGGTGACTGTTGATGTATGATACGTAAGCGTACCTTGGGGTTCAGCAACCATAAAAATCGCTTTGGGGCCCCAAAATGGTGAGTAATAGTCCATGAAACGGTACAGAATCGGCCAAAATAGCTAGCGTTAATGACCTACACGTAAGCGCACCTCGGGGTTCAGTAACCATGAAAATTGCTCCTTACCCCAAATCGGTGAGTAATAGTCCATGAAACGGGTCAGATTCGGCCAAAACGGTGAGTGTTGATGAACGATACGTATGTGCACCTTGGGGTTCAGCAACCATAAAAATCGCTCCGGGACCCCAAAACGGTGAATAATAGTCCATGGAACGGGCCAGAATCGGCGAAAACAGCGAGTGTTAATGTCATGCACGTAAGCGCACCTTGGAGTTCATCAACCAAGAAAATCACTTTCGGCCCCAAACCGGTGAGTAATAGTCCATGAAACGGGCCAGAATCGGCCAAACCTGTAACCTGCGAGTGTTCATGACAGATAGCTAAATGCACCCCGAGGTTCATCAATCGTGGAAATCACTCCGAGACCCTAAAATGGTGACTAATAGTCCATGAAATGCGCCAAAATCGGCCAAAATTGTCCATGAAATGGGTCAGAAACAGTGAAAACAGCGAGTGTGTATGAACTGCAAATAATAGCACCTTGGAGTTTTACAACCGTGGAAATCGCAGAGGGACCACAAAATGGTGAGTAATAAATAGCCCATGAAACCGGCTAGAATCCGCCAAATCGGCGAGTGTTGATGAACGATACGTAAGCACACCTTGGGGTTTAGAAATCATAAAAATCGCTCCGAGATTCCAAAATGGTCCGCGAAATGGGCCAGAATCATCCAAAACGGTGAGTGTTGATGACCTGCACGTAATCGCATCTTGGAGTTCGAAAACCATGGAAAATCGCACCGGGACCCCAAAACGGTGAGTAATTTCCCATGAAATGGGCCAGAATGGGGAAAACGGCGAATGTTAATAAATGACACGTAAGCGCATCTTG
This sequence comes from Triticum timopheevii, assembly GCA_963921465.1. Classification (NCBI taxonomy): domain Eukaryota; kingdom Viridiplantae; phylum Streptophyta; class Magnoliopsida; order Poales; family Poaceae; genus Triticum; species Triticum timopheevii. The sequence continues at coordinate 16,318,292 of OY997270.1, read as the reverse complement.
GGGTTCGGCAACCATTAAAATCGCTTTGGGGCCCCAAAACGATGAGTAATAATCCACTAAACGAGCCAGAATAGGCCAAAATGGCGAGTGTTAATGACAAGCACGTATGCGCATATTGGGTTTGAGTGACCATAGAATCGCTCCGAGACCCCAAAGTGGTCCACGAAGCTGGCCAGAATCAGCCAAAACGGCGAGTGTGTATGACCTGCATGCAATCGAACCCTGGAGTTCAAAAACCATGGAAATCACACCGGGACCCCAAAACGGTGAGTAATAGTCCATGAAACGGGTCAGAAACAACCAAAACGGTGACTGTTGATGAACAATACGTAAGCGCACCTTGGTGTTCAGCAACCATAAAAATCGCTTCGAGACCCCAAAATGGTGAGTAATAGTCGAAGAAACTGGACAGAATCAGACAAAATAGCTAGCGTTCATGATCTGCACGTAAGCGTACCTCGGGGTTCAGTAACCATGGAAATTGCACCTTACCCCAAAACGGTGTGTAATAGTCCATGAAACGAGTCAGATTCGGCCAAAATGATGAGTGTTGATGAATGATACGTAAGCGCACCTTGGGGTTCAGCAGCAATAAAAATCACCCTGGTACCCAAAATGGTGAATAATAGTCCACGGAACGTACTAGAATCGGCCAAAACGACGAGTGTTAATGTCATGCACGTAAGCGCACCTTGGGGTTCATCAACCAAGAAAGAGCTTCGGGACCCCACAACAGTGAGTAATAGTCCATGAAATGGGCCTGAATCGGCCAAACCTGTGACCTGCGAGTGTTGATGACCGATAGGTAAATGCACCCCGAGGTTCACCAATCGTGGAAATCGCTCCGAGACCCCAAAATGGTGAGTAATAGTCCATGAAACGCACCAAAATTGGCCAAAACTGCTAGTGTTTATGACCTACACGTAAACGCAACTCGGGGATCATTAATCGTGGAAATCGCTCGAGGACCTAAAAATGGTGAGCAATAGCCCATGAGACGAGCCGAATCAGCCAAAACGGCGAGTGTTGATGACTTGCACGTAATAGCACCATTGAGTTCAACAACCATGGAAATCTCAAAGGGACCCCAAAACGGTGAGTAATAGCCCATGAAACGGGCTCGAATCGGCAAAAATGGCGAGTCTTGATGAATGATACATAAGCACACCTTCGGGTTTCGCAATCATAAAAATCTCTCCGGGACCCCAAAATGGTCCACGAAACGGGCCAGAATCAGCCAAAACGGCGAGTGCTGATGACCTGCACGTAATTGCACCTTGGAGTTCAAAAACCATGGAAATCGCACCGGGACCCCAAAACGATGAGTAATAGCCCATGCAACGGGCCAGAATCGGCCAAAATCGCGAGTGTTGATGAATGACATGTAAGCGCACCTTGGGCTTCAGCAACCATAAAAATCACTCCGGGACCCCAAAATGGTGAATTATAGTCCACGAAACGGGCCAGAATGGGCCAAAATAGCGAGTGTTAATGACCTGCACGTAAGTGCACATCGGGGTTCAGTAACCATGGAAATTGCTCCTTACCCCAAAACGGTGACTAATAGTCCATGAAACAGGTCAGAATCAGCCAAAATGGCGTGTGTTAATGAACGATACATAAGGAAACCTTGGGGTTTAGCAATCATAAAAATCGCTCCGGGACCCCAAAATGGTGAGTAATAGTTCACAAAACGGGCCAGAATCAGCCAAAACGGTGAGTGTTGATGACCTGCCCGTAATCGCATCTTGGAGTTCAAAAACCATGGAAATCGGCCAAACCTACGAGTGTTGATGACCGATAGGTAAATGCACCCCGAGGTTCATCAATCATGGAAATCACTCCGAGACCGCCAAAATGGTGACTAATAGTTCACGAACCGCGCCAAAATCGGCCAAAACTACTAGTATTGATGACCTACACGTGAACGCACCTCAGGGATCATTAATCATGGAAATCGCTCCAGAACCTCAAAAAGGTGAGCAATAGCCCATGAGATAGGCCGAATCAGCCAAAACAGCGAGTGTTGCTGACCAGCACGTAATAGCACCTTGGAGTTCTACATCCATGGAAATCGCAGAGGGACCCCAAAACGGTGAGTAATAGCCCATGAAACAGGCTAGAATCGGCCAAAACGCGAGTGATGATGAACGATACATAAGCACAACTTGGGGTTTAGCAATAAAAAAATCGCTCCGGGACCCCAAAATTGTTCACGAAACGGGCAAGAATGGCACCTTGGAGTTCAAAAACCATGGAAATCGCACCGGGACCCGAAAACGGTGAGCAATAGCCCATGAAGGGCCAGAATCGGGCAAAACGACGAGTGTCGATGAATGACACGTAAGCGCATCTTGGGTTTCAGCAACCATTAATATCGCTTCGGTACCCCAAAACGGTGAGTAATTGTCCACGAAACAGGCCAGAATCGGCCAAAATGGCATGTGTTAATGACCTGCACGTAAGCGCAAATTGGGGTTCAGTAACCACAAAAATCACTCTGGAACAACAAATCAAGGAGTAAGCCCATGAAATGGGCCAGAATCGGCCAAAATGGCGAGTGTTGATGAACGACACATAAGCGCACCTTGGGCTTCAGCAACCAAAAAATCGCTCCGGGACCCCAGAATGGTGAATAGTAGTCCACGAAACGAGCCAGAATCAGCCACAATAGCGAGTGTTAATGACCTGCACGTAAGCGCACCTCGGGGTTCAGTAACCATGGAAAATGCTCCTTACCCCAAAACAGTGACTAATAGTCCATGAAACGGGTCAGAATCGGCCAAAACGGTGAGTATTGATGAATGATACGGAAGCGCACATTGGTGTTGAGCAACCATAAAAATCGCTCCGGGGCCCCAAAACGGTGAGTAATAGTCCACGAAACGGGCCAGAATCGGGCAAACCTGCTTGTGTTTATGAATGATACGTAAGCGCACCTTGAGGTTTGTAAACAAAAAAAATCGCTTTGGGACCCCGAAACGGTGAGTAATAGTCCACGAAACGGTCAAGAATCGGCCAAACCTACGAGTGTTGATGACCGATAGGTAAATGCACCCCGAGGTTCATCAATCATGGAAATCACTCCGAGACCCAAAAATGGTGACTAATAGTCCACGAAACGCGCCAAAATCGGCCAAAACTGCTAGTGTTGATGACCAACACGTAAACGCACCTCGGGTATCATTAATCATGTAAATCACTCCAGGACCTCAAAAAGGTGAGCTATTGCCCATGAGACGGGCCAGAATCAGCCAAAACGGTGAGTGTTGATGACCTGCCCGTAATCGCAACTTGGAGTTCAAAAACCATGGAAATCGGCCAAACCTACGAGTGTTGATGACCGATAGGTAAATACACCCCGAGGTTCATCAATCGTGGAAATCACTCCGAGACCCCCAAAATGGTGACTAATAGTTCACGAACCGCGCCAAAATCGGCCAAAACTACTAGTATTGATGACCTACACGTGAACGCACCTCGGGGATCATTAATCATGGAAATCGCTCCAGAAGCCCATGAGATAGGCCGAATCAGCCAAAACAGCGATTGTTGCTGACCAGCACGTAATAGCACCTTGGAGTTCTACATCCATGGAAATCGCAGAGGGACCCCAAAACGGTGAGTAATAGCCCATGAAACGGGCTAGAATCGGCCAAAACGCGAGTGATGATGAACGATACATAAGCACACCTTGGGGTTTAGCAATAAAAAAATCGCTCCGGGACCCCAAAATTGTTCACGAAACAGACAAGAAAGGCACCTTGGAGTTCAAAAACCATGGAAATCGCACCGGGACCCGAAAACGGTGAGCAATAGCCCATGAAGGGCCAGAATCGGGCAAAACGACGAGTGTCGATGAATGACACGTAAGCGCATCTTGGGTTTCAGCAACCATTAATATCGCTTCGGTACCCCAAAACGGTGAGTAATTGTCCACGAAACAGGCCAGAATCGGCCAAAATGGCAAGTGTTAATGACCTGCACGTAAGCGCAAATTGGGGTTCAGTAACCACAAAAATCACTCTGGAACAACAAATCAAGGAGTAAGCCCATGAAACGGGCCAGAATCGGCCAAAATGGCGAGTGTTGATGAACGACACATAAGCGCACCTTGGGCTTCAGCAACCATAAAAATCGCTCCGGGACCCCAGAATGGTGAATAGTAGTCCACGAAATGAGCCAGAATCAGCCACAATAGCGAGTGTTAATGACCTGCACGTAAGCGCACCTCGGGGTTCAGTAACCATGGAAAATGCTCCTTACCCCAAAACAGTGACTAATAGTCCATGAAACGGGTCAGAATCGGCCAAAACGGTGAGTGTTGATGAATGATAAGGAAGCGCACATTGGTGTTGAGCAACCATAAAAATCGCTCTGGGGCCCCAAAACGGTGAGTAATAGTCCACGAAACGGGCCAGAATCGGGCAAACCTGCTTGTGTTTATGAACGATACGTAAGCGCACCTTGAGGTTTATAAACAAAAAAAATCGCTTTGGGACCCCGAAACGGTGAGTAATAGTCCACGAAACGGTCAAGAATCGGCCAAACCTACGAGTGTTGATGACCGATAGGTAAATGCACCCCGAGGTTCATCAATCATGGAAATCACTCCGATACCCAAAAATGGTGACTAATAGTCCACGAAACGCGCCAAAATCGGCCAAAACTGCTAGTGTTGATGACCAACACGTAAACGCACCTCGGGTATCATTAATCATGTAAATCACTCCAGGACCTCAAAAAGGTGAGCAATTGCCCATGAGACGGGCCAGAATCAGCCAAAACGGTGAGTGTTGATGACCTGCCCGTAATCGCAACATGGAGTTCAAAAACCATGGAAATCGGCCAAACCTACGAGTGTTCATGACCGATAGGTAAATACACCCCGAGGTTCATCAATCGTGGAAATCACTCCGAGACCCCCAAAATGGTGACTAATAGTTCACGAACCGCGCCAAAATCGGCCAAAACTACTAGTATTGATGACCTACACGTGAACGCACCTCGGGGATCATTAATCATGGAAATCGCTCCAGAACCTCAAAAAGGTGAGCAATAGCCCATGAGAGGCTGAATCAGCCAAAACAACGAGTGTTGCTGACCAGCACGTAATAGCACCTTGGAGTTCTACATCCATGGAAATCGCAGAGGGACCCCAAAACGGTGAGTAATAGCCCATGAAACGGGCTAGAATCGGCCAAAACGTGAGTGATGATGAACGATACATAAGCACACCTTGGGGTTTAGCAATAAAAAAATCGCTCCGGGACCCCAAAATTGTTCACGAAACAGGCAAGAATGGCACCTTGGAGTTCAAAAACCATGGAAATCGCACCGGGACCCGAAAACGGTGAGCAATAGCCCATGAAGGGCCAGAATCGGGCAAAACGACGAGTGTCGATGAATGACACGTAAGCGCATCTTGGGTTTCAGCAACCATTAATATCGCGTCGGTACCCCAAAACGGTGAGTAATTGTCCACGAAACAGGCCAGAATCGGCCAAAATGGCAAGTGTTAATGACCTGCACGTAAGCGCAAATTGGGGTTCAGTAACCACAAAAATCACTCTGGAACAACAAATCAAGGAGTAAGCCCATGAAACGGGCCAGAATCGGCCAAAATGGCGAGTGTTGATGAACGACACATAAGCGCACCTTGGGCTTCAGCAACCAAAAAATCGCTCCGGGACCCCAGAATGGTGAATAGTAGTCCACGAAACGAGCCAGAATCAGCCACAATAGCGAGTGTTAATGACCTGCAGGTAAGCGCACCTCGGGGTTCAGTAACCATGGAAAATGCTCCTTACCCCAAAACAGTGACTAATAGTCCATGAAACGGGTCAGAATCGGCCAAAACGGTGAGTGTTGATGAATGATACGGAAGCGCACATTGGTGTTGAGCAACCATAAAAATCGCTCCGGGGCCCCAAAACGGTGAGTAATAGTCCACGAAACGGGCCAGAATCGGGCAAACCTGCTTGTGTTTATGAATGATACGTAAGCGCACCTTGAGGTTTGTAAACAAAAAAAATCGCTTTGGGACCCCGAAACGGTGAGTAATAGTCCACGAAACGGTCAAGAATCGGCCAAACCTACGAGTGTTGATGACCGATAGGTAAATGCACCCCGAGGTTCATCAATCATGGAAATCACTCCGAGACCCAAAAATGGTGACTAATAGTCCACGAAACGCGCCAAAATCGGCCAAAACTGCTAGTGTTGATGACCAACACGTAAACGCACCTCGGGTATCATTAATCATGTAAATCACTCCAGGACCTCAAAAAGGTGAGCAATTGCCCATGAGACGGGCCAGAATCAGCCAAAACTGTGAGTGTTGATGACCTGCCCGTAATCGCAACTTGGAGTTCAAAAACCATGGAAATCGGCCAAACCTACGAGTGTTGATGACCGATAGGTAAATACACCCTGAGGTTCATCAATCGTGGAAATCACTCCGAGACCCCCAAAATGGTGACTAATAGTTCACGAACCGCGCCAAAATCGGCCAAAACTACTAGTATTGATGACCTACACGTGAACGCACCTCGGGGATCATTAATCATGGAAATCGCTCCAAAACCTCAAAAAGGTGAGCAATAGCCCATGAGATAGGCCGAATCAGCCAAAACAGCGAGTGTTGCTGACCAGCACGTAATAGCACCTTGGAGTTCTACATCCATGGAAATCGCAGAGGGACCCCAAAACGGTGAGTAATACCCCATGAAACGGGCTAGAATCGGCCAAAACGCGAGTGATGATGAACGATACATAAGCACACCTTGGGGTTTAGCAATAAAAAAATCGCTCCGGGACCCCAAAATTGTTCACAAAACAGACAAGAATGGCACCTTGGAGTTCAAAAACCATGGAAATCGCACCGGGACCCGAAAACGGTGAGCAATAGCCCATGAAGGGCCAGAATCGGGCAAAACGACGAGTGTCGATGAATGACACGTAAGCGCATCTTGGGTTTCAGCAACCATTAATATCGCTTCGGTACCCCAAAACGGTGAGTAATTGTCCACGAAACAGGCCAGAATCGGCCAAAATGGCAAGTGTTAATGACCTGCACGTAAGCGCAAATTGGGGTTCAGTAACCACAAAAATCACTCTGGAACAACAAATCAAGGAGTAAGCCCATGAAACGGGCCAGAATCGGCCAAAATGGCGAGTGTTGATGAACGACACATAAGCGCACCTTGGGCTTCAGCAACCAAAAAATCGCTCCGGGACCCCAGAATGGTGAATAGTAGTCCACGAAACGAGCCAGAATCAGCCACAATAGCGAGTGTTAATGACCTGCAGGTAAGCGCACCTCGGGGTTCAGTAACCATGGAAAATGCTCCTTACCCCAAAACAGTGACTAATAGTCCATGAAACGGGTCAGAATCGGCCAAAACGGTGAGTGTTGATGAATGATACGGAAGCGCACATTGGTGTTGAGCAACCATAAAAATCGCTCCAGGGCCCCAAAACGGTGAGTAATAGTCCACGAAACGGGCCAGAATCGGGCAAACCTGCTTGTGTTTATGAATGATACGTAAGCGCACCTTGAGGTTTGTAAACAAAAAAAATCGCTTTGGGACCCCGAAACGGTGAGTAATAGTCCACGAAACGGTCAAGAATCGGCCAAACCTACGAGTGTTGATGACCGATAGGTAAATGCACCCCGAGGTTCATCAATCATGGAAATCACTCCGAGACCCAAAAATGGTGACTAATAGTCCACGAAACGCGCCAAAATCGGCCAAAACTGCTAGTGTTGATGACCAACACGTAAACGCACCTCGGGTATCATTAATCATGTAAATCACTCCAGGACCTCAAAAAGGTGAGCAATTGCCCATGAGACGGGCCAGAATCAGCCAAAACAGTGAGTGTTGATGACCTGCCCGTAATCGCAACTTGGAGTTCAAAAACCATGGAAATCGGCCAAACCTACGAGTGTTGATGACCGATAGGTAAATACACCCCGAGGTTCATCAATCGTGGAAATCACTCCGAGACCCCCAAAATGGTGACTAATAGTTCACGAACCGCGCCAAAATCGGCCAAAACTACTAGTATTGATGACCTACACGTGAACGCACCTCGGGGATCATTAATCATGGAAATCGCTCCAAAACCTCAAAAAGGTGAGCAATAGCCCATGAGATAGGCCGAATCAGCCAAAACAGCGAGTGTTGCTGACCAGCACGTAATAGCACCTTGGAGTTCTACATCCATGGAAATCGCAGAGGGACCCCAAAACGGTGAGTAATAGCCCATGAAACGGGCTAGAATCGGCCAAAACGCGAGTGATGATGAACGATACATAAGCACACCTTGGGGTTTAGCAATAAAAAAATCGCTCCGGGACCCCAAAATTGTTCACAAAACAGACAAGAATGGCACCTTGGAGTTCAAAAACCATGGAAATCGCACCGGGACCCGAAAACGGTGAGCAATAGCCCATGAAGGGCCAGAATCGGGCAAAACGACGAGTGTCGATGAATGACACGTAAGCGCATCTTGGGTTTCAGCAACCATTAATATCGCTTCAGTACCCCAAAACGGTGAGTAATTGTCCACGAAACAGGCCAGAATCGGCCAAAATGGCAAGTGTTAATGACCTGCACGTAAGCGCAAATTGGGGTTCAGTAACCACAAAAATCACTTTGGAACAACAAATCAAGGAGTAAGCCCATTAAACGGGCCAGAATCGGCCAAAATGGCGAGTGTTGATGAACGACACATAAGCGCACCTTGGGCTTCAGCAACCATAAAAATCGCTCCGGGACCCCAGAATGGTGAATAGTAGTCCACGAAACGAGCCAGAATCAGCCACAATAGCGAGTGTTAATGACCTGCACGTAAGCGCACCTCGGGGTTCAGTAACCATGGAAAATGCTCCTTACCCCAAAACAGTGACTAATAGTCCATGAAACGGGTCAGAATTGGCCAAAACGGTGAGTGTTGATGAATGATAAGGAAGCGCACATTGGTGTTGAGCAACCATAAAAATCGCTCCGGGGCCCCAAAACGGTGAGTAATAGTCCACGAAACGGGCCAGAATCGGGCAAACCTGCTTGTGTTTATGAACGATACGTAAGCGCACCTTGAGGTTTATAAACAAAAAAAATTGCTTTGGGACCCCGAAACGGTGAGTAATAGTCCACGAAACGGTCAAGAATCGGCCAAACCTACGAGTGTTGATGACCGATAGGTAAATGCACCCCGAGGTTCATCAATCATGGAAATCACTCCGAGACCCAAAAATGGTGACTAATAGTCCACGAAACGCGCCAAAATCGGCCAAAACTGCTAGTGTTGATGACCAACACGTAAACGCACCTCGGGTATCATTAATCATGTAAATCACTCCAGGACCTCAAAAAGGTGAGCAATTGCCCATGAGACGGGCCAGAATCAGCCAAAACGGTGAGTGTTGATGACCTGCCCGTAATCGCAACTTGGAGTTCAAAAACCATGGAAATCGGCCAAACCTACGAGTGTTGATGACCGATAGGTAAATACACCCCGAGGTTCATCAATCGTGGAAATCACTCCGAGACCCCCAAAATGGTGACTAATAGTTCACGAACCGCGCCAAAATCGGCCAAAACTACTAGTATTGATGACCTACACGTGAACGCACCTCGGGGATCATTAATCATGGAAATCGCTCCAAAACCTCAAAAAGGTGAGCAATAGCCCATGAGATAGGCCGAATCAGCCAAAACAACGAGTGTTGCTGACCAGCACGTAATAGCACCTTGGAGTTCTACATCCATGGAAATCGCAGAGGGACCCCAAAACGGTGAGTAATACCCCATGAAACGGGCTAGAATCGGCCAAAACGCGAGTGATGATGAACGATACATAAGCACACCTTGGGGTTTAGCAATAAAAAAATCGCTCCGGGACCCCAAAATTGTTCACAAAACAGACAAGAATGGCACCTTGGAGTTCAAAAACCATGGAAATCGCACCGGGACCCGAAAACGGTGAGCAATAGCCCATGAAGGGCCAGAATCGGGCAAAACGACGAGTGTCGATGAATGACACGTAAGCGCATCTTGGGTTTCAGCAACCATTAATATCGCTTCGGTACCCCAAAACGGTGAGTAATTGTCCACGAAACAGGCCAGAATCGGCCAAAATGGCAAGTGTTAATGACCTGCACGTAAGCGCAAATTGGGGTTCAGTAACCACAAAAATCACTCTGGAACAACAAATCAAGGAGTAAGCCCATGAAACGGGCCAGAATCGGCCAAAATGGCGAGTGTTGATGAACGACACATAAGCGCACCTTGGGCTTCAGCAACCAAAAAATCGCTCCGGGACCCCAGAATGGTGAATAGTAGTCCACGAAACGAGCCAGAATCAGCCACAATAGCGAGTGTTAATGACCTGCAGGTAAGCGCACCTCGGGGTTCAGTAACCATGGAAAATGCTCCTTACCCCAAAACAGTGACTAATAGTCCATGAAACGGGTCAGAATCGGCCAAAACGGTGAGTGTTGATGAATGATACGGAAGCGCACATTGGTGTTGAGCAACCATAAAAATCGCTCCAGGGCCCCAAAACGGTGAGTAATAGTCCACGAAACGGGCCAGAATCGGGCAAACCTGCTTGTGTTTATGAATGATACGTAAGCGCACCTTGAGGTTTGTAAACAAAAAAAATCGCTTTGGGACCCCGAAACGGTGAGTAATAGTCCACGAAACGGTCAAGAATCGGCCAAACCTACGAGTGTTGATGACCGATAGGTAAATGCACCCCGAGGTTCATCAATCATGGAAATCACTCCGAGACCCAAAAATGGTGACTAATAGTCCACGAAACGCGCCAAAATCGGCCAAAACTGCTAGTGTTGATGACCAACACGTAAACGCACCTCGGGTATCATTAATCATGTAAATCACTCCAGGACCTCAAAAAGGTGAGCAATTGCCCATGAGACGGGCCAGAATCAGCCAAAACAGTGAGTGTTGATGACCTGCCCGTAATCGCAACTTGGAGTTCAAAAACCATGGAAATCGGCCAAACCTACGAGTGTTGATGACCGATAGGTAAATACACCCCGAGGTTCATCAATCGTGGAAATCACTCCGAGACCCCCAAAATGGTGACTAATAGTTCACGAACCGCGCCAAAATCGGCCAAAACTACTAGTATTGATGACCTACACGTGAACGCACCTCGGGGATCATTAATCATGGAAATCGCTCCAAAACCTCAAAAAGGTGAGCAATAGCCCATGAGATAGGCCGAATCAGCCAAAACAGCGAGTGTTGCTGACCAGCACGTAATAGCACCTTGGAGTTCTACATCCATGGAAATCGCAGAGGGACCCCAAAACGGTGAGTAATAGCCCATGAAACGGGCTAGAATCGGCCAAAACGCGAGTGATGATGAACGATACATAAGCACACCTTGGGGTTTAGCAATAAAAAAATCGCTCCGGGACCCCAAAATTGTTCACAAAACAGACAAGAATGGCACCTTGGAGTTCAAAAACCATGGAAATCGCACCGGGACCCGAAAACGGTGAGCAATAGCCCATGAAGGGCCAGAATCGGGCAAAACGACGAGTGTCGATGAATGACACGTAAGCGCATCTTGGGTTTCAGCAACCATTAATATCGCTTCAGTACCCCAAAACGGTGAGTAATTGTCCACGAAACAGGCCAGAATCGGCCAAAATGGCAAGTGTTAATGACCTGCACGTAAGCGCAAATTGGGGTTCAGTAACCACAAAAATCACTTTGGAACAACAAATCAAGGAGTAAGCCCATTAAACGGGCCAGAATCGGCCAAAATGGCGAGTGTTGATGAACGACACATAAGCGCACCTTGGGCTTCAGCAACCATAAAAATCGCTCCGGGACCCCAGAATGGTGAATAGTAGTCCACGAAACGAGCCAGAATCAGCCACAATAGCGAGTGTTAATGACCTGCACGTAAGCGCACCTCGGGGTTCAGTAACCATGGAAAATGCTCCTTACCCCAAAACAGTGACTAATAGTCCATGAAACGGGTCAGAATTGGCCAAAACGGTGAGTGTTGATGAATGATAAGGAAGCGCACATTGGTGTTGAGCAACCATAAAAATCGCTCCGGGGCCCCAAAACGGTGAGTAATAGTCCACGAAACGGGCCAGAATCGGGCAAACCTGCTTGTGTTTATGAACGATACGTAAGCGCACCTTGAGGTTTATAAACAAAAAAAATTGCTTTGGGACCCCGAAACGGTGAGTAATAGTCCACGAAACGGTCAAGAATCGGCCAAACCTACGAGTGTTGATGACCGATAGGTAAATGCACCCCGAGGTTCATCAATCATGGAAATCACTCCGAGACCCAAAAATGGTGACTAATAGTCCACGAAACGCGCCAAAATCGGCCAAAACTGCTAGTGTTGATGACCAACACGTAAACGCACCTCGGGTATCATTAATCATGTAAATCACTCCAGGACCTCAAAAAGGTGAGCAATTGCCCATGAGACGGGCCAGAATCAGCCAAAACGGTGAGTGTTGATGACCTGCCCGTAATCGCAACTTGGAGTTCAAAAACCATGGAAATCGGCCAAACCTACGAGTGTTGATGACCGATAGGTAAATACACCCCGAGGTTCATCAATCGTGGAAATCACTCCGAGACCCCCAAAATGGTGACTAATAGTTCACGAACCGCGCCAAAATCGGCCAAAACTACTAGTATTGATGACCTACACGTGAACGCACCTCGGGGATCATTAATCATGGAAATCGCTCCAAAACCTCAAAAAGGTGAGCAATAGCCCATGAGATAGGCCGAATCAGCCAAAACAACGAGTGTTGCTGACCAGCACGTAATAGCACCTTGGAGTTCTACATCCATGGAAATCGCAGAGGGACCCCAAAACGGTGAGTAATAGCCCATGAAACAGGCTAGAATCGGCCAAAACGTGAGTGATGATGAACGATACATAAGCACACCTTGGGGTTTAGCAATAAAAAAATCGCTCCGGGACCCCAAAATTGTTCACGAAACAGGCAAGAATGGCACCTTGGAGTTCAAAAACCATGGAAATCGCACCGGGACCTGAAAACGGTGAGCAATAGCCCATGAAGGGCCAGAATCAGGCAAAACGACGAGTGTCGATGAATGACACGTAAGCGCATCTTGGGTTTCAGCAACCATTAATATCGCTTCGGTACCCCAAAACGGTGAGTAATTGTCCACGAAACAGGCCAGAATCGGCCAAAATGGCAAGTGTTAATGACCTGCACGTAAGCGCAAATTGGGGTTCAGTAACCACAAAAATCACTCTGGAACAACAAATCAAGGAGTAAGCCCATGAAACGGGCCAGAATCGGCCAAAATGGCGAGTGTTGATGAACGACACATAAGCGCACCTTGGGCTTCAGCAACCAAAAAATCGCTCCGGGACCCCAGAATGGTGAATAGTAGTCCACGAAACGAGCCAGAATCAGCCACAATAGCGAGTGTTAATGACCTGCACGTAAGCGCACCTCGGGGTTCAGTAACCATGGAAAATGCTCCTTACCCCAAAACAGTGACTAATAGTCCATGAAACGGGTCAGAATCGGCCAAAACGGTGAATGTTGATGAATGATACGGAAACGCACATTGGTGTTGAGCAACCATAAAAATCGCTCCGGGGCCCCAAAACGGTGAGTAATAGTCCACGAAACGCGCCAGAATCGGGCAAACCTGCTTGTGTTTATGAACGATACGTAAGCGCACCTTGAGGTTTATAAACAAAAAAAATCGCTTTGGGACCCCGAAACGGTGAGTAATAGTCCACGAAACGGTCAAGAATCGGCCAAACCTACGAGTGTTGATGACCGATAGGTAAATGCACCCCGAGGTTCATCAATCATGGAAATCACTCCGAGACCCAAAAATGGTGACTAATAGTCCACGAAACGCGCCAAAATCGGCCAAAACTGCTAGTGTTGATGACCAACACGTAAACGCACCTCGGGTATCATTAATCATGTAAATCACTCCAGGACCTCAAAAAGGTGAGCAATTGCCCATGAGACGGGCCAGAATCATCCAAAACGGTGAGTGTTGATGACCTGCCCGTAATCGCAACTTGGAGTTCAAAAACCATGGAAATCGGCCAAACCTACGAGTGTTGATGACCGATAGGTAAATACACCCCGAGGTTCATCAATCGTGGAAATCACTCCGAGACCCCCAAAATGGTGACTAATAGTTCACGAACCGCGCCAAAATCGGCCAAAACTACTAGTATTGATGACCTACACGTGAACGCACCTCGGGGATCATTAATCATGGAAATCGCTCCAAAACCTCAAAAAGGTGAGCAATAGCCCATGAGATAGGCCGAATCAGCCAAAACAACGAGTGTTGCTGACCAGCACGTAATAGCACCTTGGAGTTCTACATCCATGGAAATCGCAGAGGGACCCCAAAACGGTGAGTAATAGCCCATGAAACGGGCTAGAATCGGCCAAAACGTGAGTGATGATGAACGATACATAAGCACACCTTGGGGTTTAGCAATAAAAAAATCGCTCCGGGACCCCAAAATTGTTCACGAAACAGGCAAGAATGGCACCTTGGAGTTCAAAAACCATGGAAATCGCACCGGGACCCGAAAACGGTGAGCAATAGCCCATGAAGGGCCAGAATCAGGCAAAACGACGAGTGTCGATGAATGACACGTAAGCGCATCTTGGGTTTCAGCAACCACTAATATCGCTTCGGTACCCCAAAACGATGAGTAATTGTCCACGAAACAGGCCAGAATCGGCCAAAATGGCAAGTGTTAATGACCTGCACGTAAGCGCAAATTGGGGTTCAGTAACCACAAAAATCACTCTGGAACAACAAATCAAGGAGTAAGCCCATGAAACGGGCCAGAATCGGCCAAAATGGCGAGTGTTGATGAACGACACATAAGCGCACCTTGGGCTTCAGCAACCAAAAAATCGCTCCGGGACCCCAGAATGGTGAATAGTAGTCCACGAAACGAGCCAGAATCAGCCACAATAGCGAGTGTTAATGACCTGCACGTAAGCGCACCTCGGGGTTCAGTAACCATGGAAAATGCTCCTTACCCCAAAACAGTGACTAATAGTCCATGAAACGGGTCAGAATCGGCCAAAACGGTGAGTGTTGATGAATGATACGGAAGCGCACATTGGTGTTGAGCAACCATAAAAATCGCTACGGGGCCCCAAAACGGTGAGTAATAGTCCACGAAACGGGCCAGAATCGGGCAAACCTGCTTGTGTTTATGAATGATACGTAAGCGCACCTTGAGGTTTGTAAACAAAAAAAATCGCTTTGGGACCCCGAAACGGTGAGTAATAGTCCACGAAACGGTCAAGAATCGGCCAAACCTACGAGTGTTGATGACCGATAGGTAAATGCACCCCGAGGTTCATCAATCATGGAAATCACTCCGAGACCCAAAAATGGTGACTAATAGTCCACGAAACGCGCCAAAATCGGCCAAAACTGCTAGTGTTGATGACCAACACGTAAACGCACCTCGGGTATCATTAATCATGTAAATCACTCCAGGACCTCAAAAAGGTGAGCAATTGCCCATGAGACGGGCCAGAATCAGCCAAAACGGTGAGTGTTGATGACCTGCCCGTAATCGCAACTTGGAGTTCAAAAACCATGGAAACCGGCCAAACCTACGAGTGTTGATGACCGATAGGTAAATACACCCCGAGGTTCATCAATCGTGGAAATCACTCCGAGACCCCCAAAATGGTGACTAATAGTTCACGAACCGTGCCAAAATCGGCCAAAACTACTAGTATTGATGACCTACACGTGAACGCACCTCGGGGATCATTAATCATGGAAATCGCTCCAGAACCTCAAAAAGGTGAGCAATAGCCCATGAGATAGGCCGAATCAGCCAAAACAGCGAGTGTTGCTGACCAGCACGTAATAGCACCTTGGAGTTCTACATCCATGGAAATCGCAGAGGGACCCCAAAACGGTGAGAAATAGCCCATGAAACGGGCTAGAATCGGCCAAAACGTGAGTGATGATGAACGATACATAAGCACACCTTGGGGTTTAGCAATAAAAAAATCGCTCCGGGACCCCAAAATTGTTCACGAAACAGGCAAGAATGGCACCTTGGAGTTCAAAAACCATGGAAATCGCACCGGGACCCGAAAACGGTGAGCAATAGCCCATGAAGGGCCAGAATCGGGCAAAACGACGAGTGTCGATGAATGACACGTAAGCGCATCTTGGGTTTCAGCAACCATTAATATCGCTTCGGTACCCCAAAACGGTGAGTAATTGTCCACGAAACAGGCCAGAATCGGCCAAAATGGCAAGTGTTAATGACCTGCACGTAAGCGCAAATTGGGGTTCAGTAACCACAAAAATCACTCTGGAACAACAAATCAAGGAGTAAGCCCATGAAACGGGCCAGAATCGGCCAAAATGGCGAGTGTTGATGAACGACACATAAGCGCACCTTGGGCTTCAGCAACCAAAAAATCGCTCCGGGACCCCAGAATGGTGAATAGTAGTCCACGAAACGAGCCAAAATCAGCCACAATAGCGAGTGTTAATGACCTGCACGTAAGCGCACCTCGGGGTTCAGTAACCATGGAAAATGCTCCTTACCCCAAAACAGTGACTAATAGTCCATGAAACGGGTCAGAATCGGCCAAAACGGTGAGTGTTGATGAATGATACGGAAGCGCACATTGGTGTTGAGCAACCATAAAAATCGCTCCGGGGCCCCAAAACGGTGAGTAATAGTCCACGAAACGGGCCAGAATCGGGCAAACCTGCTTGTGTTTATGAATGATACGTAAGCGCACCTTGAGGTTTGTAAACAAAAAAAATCGCTTTGGGACCCCGAAACGGTGAGTAATAGTCCACGAAACGGTCAAGAATCGGCCAAACCTACGAGTGTTGATGACCGATAGGTAAATGCACCCCGAGGTTCATCAATCATGGAAATCACTCTGAGACCCAAAAATGGTGACTAATAGTCCACGAAACGTGCCAAAATCGGCCAAAACTGCTAGTGTTGATGACCAACACGTAAACGCACCTCGGGTATCATTAATCATGTAAATCACTCCAGGACCTCAAAAAGGTGAGCAATTGCCCATGAGACGGGCCAGAATCAGCCAAAACGGTGAGTGTTGATGACCTGCCCGTAATCGCAACTTGGAGTTCAAAAACCATGGAAATCGGCCAAACCTACGAGTGTTGATGACCGATAGGTAAATACACCCCGAGGTTCATCAATCGTGGAAATCACTCCGAGACCCCCAAAATGGTGACTAATAGTTCACGAACCGCGCCAAAATCGGCCAAAACTACTAGTATTGATGACCTACACGTGAACGCACCTCGGGGATCTTTAATCATGGAAATCGCTCCAGAACCACAAAAAGGTGAGCAATAGCCCATGAGATAGGCCGAATCAGCCAAAACAGCGAGTGTTGCTGACCAGCACGTAATAGCACCTTGGAGTTCTACATCCATGGAAATCACAGAGGGACCCCAAAACGGTGAGTAATAGCCCATGAAACGGGCTAGAATCGGCCAAAACGCGAGTGATGATGAACGATACATAAGCACACCTTGGGGTTTAGCAATAAAAAAATCGCTCCGGGACCCCAAAATTGTTCACGAAACAGGCAAGAATGGCACCTTGGAGTTCAAAAACCATGGAAATCGCACCGGGACCCGAAAACGGTGAGCAATAGCCCATGAAAGGCCAGAATCGGGCAAAACGACGAGTGTCGATGAATGACACGTAAGCGCATCTTGGGTTTCAGCAACCATTAATATCGCTTCGGTACCCCAAAACGGTGAGTAATTGTCCACGAAACAGGCCAGAATCGGCCAAAATGGCAAGTGTTAATGACCTGCACGTAAGCGCAAATTGGGGTTCAGTAACCACAAAAATCACTCTGGAACAACAAATCAAGGAGTAAGCCCATGAAACGGGCCAGAATCGGCCAAAATGGCGAGTGTTGATGAACGACACATAAGCGCACCTTGGGCTTCAGCAACCATAAAAATCGCTCCGGGACCCCAGAATGGTGAATAGTAGTCCACGAAACGAGCCAGAATCAGCCACAATAGCGAGTGTTAATGACCTGCACGTAAGCGCACCTCGGGGTTCAGTAACCATGGAAAATGCTCCTTACCCCAAAACAGTGACTAATAGTCCATGAAACGGGTCAGAATCGGCCAAAACGGTGAGTGTTGATGAATGATAAGGAAGCGCACATTGGTGTTGAGCAACCATAAAAATCGCTCCGGGGCCCCAAAACGGTGAGTAATAGTCCACGAAACGGGCCAGAATCGGCCAAACCTACGAGTGTTGATGACCGATAGGTAAATGCACCCCGAGGTTCATCAAGATGGAAATCACTCCGAGACCCAAAAATGGTGACTAATAGTCCACGAAACGCGCCAAAATCGGCCAAAACTGCTAGTGTTGATGACCAACACGTAAACGCACCTCGGGTATCATTAATCATGTAAATCACTCCAGGACCTCAAAAAGGTGAGCAATTGCCCATGAGACAGGCCAGAATCATCCAAAACGGTGAGTGTTGATGACCTGCCCGTAATCGCAACTTGGAGTTCAAAAACCATGGAAATCGGCCAAACCTACGAGTGTTGATGACCGATAGGTAAATACACCCCGAGGTTCATCAGTCGTGGAAATCACTCCGAGACCCCCAAAATGGTGACTAATAGTTCACGAACCGCGCCAAAATCGGCCAAAACTACTAGTATTGATGACCTACACGTGAACGCACCTCGGGGATCATTAATCATGGAAATCGCTCCAAAACCTCAAAAAGGTGAGCAATAGCCCATGAGATAGGCCGAATCAGCCAAAACAACGAGTGTTGCTGACCAGCACGTAATAGCACCTTGGAGTTCTACATCCATGGAAATCGCAGAGGGACCCCAAAACGGTGAGTAATAGCCCATGAAACGGGCTAGAATCGGCCAAAACGTGAGTGATGATGAACGATACATAAGCACACCTTGGGGTTTAGCAATAAAAAAATCGCTCCGGGACCCCAAAATTGTTCACGAAACAGGCAAGAATGGCACCTTGGAGTTCAAAAACCATGGAAATCGCACCGGGACCCGAAAACGGTGAGCAATAGCCCATGAAGGGCCAGAATCAGGCAAAACGACGAGTGTCGATGAATGACACGTAAGCGCATCTTGGGTTTCAGCAACCATTAATATCGCTTCGGTACCCCAAAACGATGAGTAATTGTCCACGAAACAGGCCAGAATCGGCCAAAATGGCAAGTGTTAATGACCTGCACGTAAGCGCAAATTGGGGTTCAGTAACCAGAAAAATCACTCTGGAACAACAAATCAAGGAGTAAGCCCATGAAACGGGCCAGAATCGGCCAAAATGGCGAGTGTTGATGAACGACACATAAGCGCACCTTGGGCTTCAGCAACCAAAAAATCGCTCCGGGACCCCAGAATGGTGAATAGTAGTCCACGAAACGAGCCAGAATCAGCCACAATAGCGAGTGTTAATGACCTGCACGTAAGCGCACCTCGGGGTTCAGTAACCATGGAAAATGCTCCTTACCCCAAAACAGTGACTAATAGTCCATGAAACGGGTCAGAATCGGCCAAAACGGTGAGTGTTGATGAATGATACGGAAGCGCACATTGGTGTTGAGCAACCATAAAAATCGCTCCGGGGCCCCAAAACGGTGAGTAATAGTCCACGAAACGGGCCAGAATCGGGCAAACCTGCTTGTGTTTATGAATGATACGTAAGCGCACCTTGAGGTTTGTAAACAAAAAAAATCGCTTTGGGACCCCGAAACGGTGAGTAATAGTCCACGAAACGGTCAAGAATCGGCCAAACCTACGAGTGTTGATGACCGATAGGTAAATGCACCCCGAGGTTCATCAATCATGGAAATCACTCCGAGACCCAAAAATGGTGACTAATAGTCCACGAAACGCGCCAAAATCGGCCAAAACTGCTAGTGTTGATGACCAACACGTAAACGCACCTCGGGTATCATTAATCATGTAAATCACTCCAGGACCTCAAAAAGGTGAGCAATTGCCCATGAGACGGGCCAGAATCAGCCAAAACGGTGAGTGTTGATGACCTGCCCGTAATCGCAACTTGGAGTTCAAAAACCATGGAAATCGGCCAAACCTACGAGTGTTGATGACCGATAGGTAAATACACCCCGAGGTTCATCAATCGTGGAAATCACTCCGAGACCCCCAAAATGGTGACTAATAGTTCACGAACCGTGCCAAAATCGGCCAAAACTACTAGTATTGATGACCTACACGTGAACGCACCTCGGGGATCATTAATCATGGAAATCGCTCCAGAACCTCAAAAAGGTGAGCAATAGCCCATGAGATAGGCCGAATCAGCCAAAACAGCGAGTGTTGCTGACCAGCACGTAATAGCACCTTGGAGTTCTACATCCATGGAAATCGCAGAGGGACCCCAAAACGGTGAGAAATAGCCCATGAAACGGGCTAGAATCGGCCAAAACGTGAGTGATGATGAACGATACATAAGCACACCTTGGGGTTTAGCAATAAAAAAATCGCTCCGGGACCCCAAAATTGTTCACGAAACAGGCAAGAATGGCACCTTGGAGTTCAAAAACCATGGAAATCGCACCGGGACCCGAAAACGGTGAGCAATAGCCCATGAAGGGCCAGAATCGGGCAAAACGACGAGTGTCGATGAATGACACGTAAGCGCATCTTGGGTTTCAGCAACCATTAATATCGCTTCGGTACCCCAAAACGGTGAGTAATTGTCCACGAAACAGGCCAGAATCGGCCAAAATGGCAAGTGTTAATGACCTGCACGTAAGCGCAAATTGGGGTTCAGTAACCAGAAAAATCACTCTGGAACAACAAATCAAGGAGTAAGCCCATGAAACGGGCCAGAATCGGCCAAAATGGCGAGTGTTGATGAACGACACATAAGCGCACCTTGGGCTTCAGCAACCAAAAAATCGCTCCGGGACCCGAGAATGGTGAATAGTAGTCCACGAAACGAGCCAGAATCAGCCACAATAGCGAGTGTTAATGACCTGCACGTAAGCGCACCTCGGGGTTCAGTAACCATGGAAAATGCTCCTTACCCCAAAACAGTGACTAATAGTCCATGAAACGGGTCAGAATCGGCCAAAACGGTGAGTGTTGATGAATGATACGGAAGCGCACATTGGTGTTGAGCAACCATAAAAATCGCTCCGGGGCCCCAAAACGGTGAGTAATAGTCCACGAAACGGGCCAGAATCGGGCAAACCTGCTTGTGTTTATGAATGATACGTAAGCGCACCTTGAGGTTTGTAAACAAAAAAAATCGCTTTGGGACCCCGAAACGGTGAGTAATAGTCCACGAAACGGTCAAGAATCGGCCAAACCTACGAGTGTTGATGACCGATAGGTAAATGCACCCCGAGGTTCATCAATCATGGAAATCACTCCGAGACCCAAAAATGGTGACTAATAGTCCACGAAACGCGCCAAAATCGGCCAAAACTGCTAGTGTTGATGACCAACACGTAAACGCACCTCGGGTATCATTAATCATGTAAATCACTCCAGGACCTCAAAAAGGTGAGCAATTGCCCATGAGACGGGCCAGAATCAGCCAAAACGGTAAGTGTTGATGACCTGCCCGTAATCGCAACTTGGAGTTCAAAAACCATGGAAATCGGCCAAACCTACGAGTGTTGATGACCGATAGGTAAATACACCCCGAGGTTCATCAATCGTGGAAATCACTCCGAGACCCCCAAAATGGTGACTAATAGTTCACGAACCGTGCCAAAATCGGCCAAAACTACTAGTATTGATGACCTACACGTGAACGCACCTCGGGGATCATTAATCATGGAAATCGCTCCAGAACCTCAAAAAGGTGAGCAATAGCCCATGAGATAGGCCGAATCAGCCAAAACAGCGAGTGTTGCTGACCAGCACGTAATAGCACCTTGGAGTTCTACATCCATGGAAATCGCAGAGGGACCCCAAAACGGTGAGAAATAGCCCATGAAACGGGCTAGAATCGGCCAAAACGTGAGTGATGATGAACGATACATAAGCACACCTTGGGGTTTAGCAATAAAAAAATCGCTCCGGGACCCCAAAATTGTTCACGAAATAGGCAAGAATGGCACCTTGGAGTTCAAAAACCATGGAAATCGCACCGGGACCCGTAAACGGTGAGCAATAGCCCATGAAGGGCCAGAATCAGGCAAAACGACGAGTGTCGATGAATGACACGTAAGCGCATCTTGGGTTTCAGCAACCATTAATATCGCTTCGGTACCCCAAAACGATGAGTAATTGTCCACGAAACAGGCCAGAATCGGCCAAAATGGCAAGTGTTAATGACCTGCACGTAAGCGCAAATTGGGGTTCAGTAACCAGAAAAATCACTCTGGAACAACAAATCAAGGAGTAAGCCCATGAAACGGGCCAGAATCGGCCAAAATGGCGAGTGTTGATGAACGACACATAAGCGCACCTTGGGCTTCAGCAACCAAAAAATCGCTCCGGGACCCCAGAATGGTGAATAGTAGTCCACGAAACGAGCCAGAATCAGCCACAATAGCGAGTGTTAATGACCTGCACGTAAGCGCACCTCGGGGTTCAGTAACCATGGAAAATGCTCCTTACCCCAAAACAGTGACTAATAGTCCATGAAACGGGTCAGAATCGGCCAAAACGGTGAGTGTTGATGAATGATACGGAAGCGCACATTGGTGTTGAGCAACCATAAAAATCGCTCCGGGGCCCCAAAACGGTGAGTAATAGTCCACGAAACGGGCCAGAATCGGCCAAACCTACGAGTGTTGATGACCGATAGGTAAATGCACCCCGAGGTTCATCAAGATGGAAATCACTCCGAGACCCAAAAATGGTGACTAATAGTCCACGAAACGCGCCAAAATCGGCCAAAACTGCTAGTGTTGATGACCAACACGTAAACGCACCTCGGGTATCATTAATCATGTAAATCACTCCAGGACCTCAAAAAGGTGAGCAATTGCCCATGAGACGGGCCAGAATCAGCCAAAACGGTAAGTGTTGATGACCTGCCCGTAATCGCAACTTGGAGTTCAAAAACCATGGAAATCGGCCAAACCTACGAGTGTTGATGACCGATAGGTAAATACACCCCGAGGTTCATCAATCGTGGAAATCACTCCGAGACCCCCAAAATGGTGACTAATAGTTCACGAACCGTGCCAAAATCGGCCAAAACTACTAGTATTGATGACCTACACGTGAACGCACCTCGGGGATCATTAATCATGGAAATCGCTCCAGAACCTCAAAAAGGTGAGCAATAGCCCATGAGATAGGCCGAATCAGCCAAAACAGCGAGTGTTGCTGACCAGCACGTAATAGCACCTTGGAGTTCTACATCCATGGAAATCGCAGAGGGACCCCAAAACGGTGAGAAATAGCCCATGAAACGGGCTAGAATCGGCCAAAACGTGAGTGATGATGAACGATACATAAGCACACCTTGGGGTTTAGCAATAAAAAAATCGCTCCGGGACCCCAAAATTGTTCACGAAATAGGCAAGAATGGCACCTTGGAGTTCAAAAACCATGGAAATCGCACCGGGACCCGTAAACGGTGAGCAATAGCCCATGAAGGGCCAGAATCAGGCAAAACGACGAGTGTCGATGAATGACACGTAAGCGCATCTTGGGTTTCAGCAACCATTAATATCGCTTCGGTACCCCAAAACGATGAGTAATTGTCCACGAAACAGGCCAGAATCGGCCAAAATGGCAAGTGTTAATGACCTGCACGTAAGCGCAAATTGGGGTTCAGTAACCAGAAAAATCACTCTGGAACAACAAATCAAGGAGTAAGCCCATGAAACGGGCCAGAATCGGCCAAAATGGCGAGTGTTGATGAACGACACATAAGCGCACCTTGGGCTTCAGCAACCAAAAAATCGCTCCGGGATCCCAGAATGGTGAATAGTAGTCCACGAAACGAGCCAGAATCAGCCACAATAGCGAGTGTTAATGACCTGCACGTAAGCGCACCTCGGGGTTCAGTAACCATGGAAAATGCTCCTTACCCCAAAACAGTGACTAATAGTCCATGAAACGGGTCAGAATCGGCCAAAACGGTGAGTGTTGATGAATGATACGGAAGCGCACATTGGTGTTGAGCAACCATAAAAATCGCTCCGGGGCCCCAAAACGGTGAGTAATAGTCCACGAAACGGGCCAGAATCGGCCAAACCTACGAGTGTTGATGACCGATAGGTAAATGCACCCCGAGGTTCATCAAGATGGAAATCACTCCGAGACCCAAAAATGGTGACTAATAGTCCACGAAACGCGCCAAAATCGGCCAAAACTGCTAGTGTTGATGACCAACACGTAAACGCACCTCGGGTATCATTAATCATGTAAATCACTCCAGGACCTCAAAAAGGTGAGCAATTGCCCATGAGACAGGCCAGAATCATCCAAAACGGTGAGTGTTGATGACCTGCCCGTAATCGCAACTTGGAGTTCAAAAACCATGGAAATCGGCCAAACCTACGAGTGTTGATGACCGATAGGTAAATACACCCCGAGGTTCATCAGTCGTGGAAATCACTCCGAGACCCCCAAAATGGTGACTAATAGTTCACGAACCGCGCCAAAATCGGCCAAAACTACTAGTATTGATGACCTACACGTGAACGCACCTCGGGGATCATTAATCATGGAAATCGCTCCAAAACCTCAAAAAGGTGAGCAATAGCCCATGAGATAGGCCGAATCAGCCAAAACAACGAGTGTTGCTGACCAGCACGTAATAGCACCTTGGAGTTCTACATCCATGGAAATCGCAGAGGGACCCCAAAACGGTGAGTAATAGCCCATGAAACGGGCTAGAATCGGCCAAAACGTGAGTGATGATGAACGATACATAAGCACACCTTGGGGTTTAGCAATAAAAAAATCGCTCCGGGACCCCAAAATTGTTCACGAAACAGGCAAGAATGGCACCTTGGAGTTCAAAAACCATGGAAATCGCACCGGGACCCGAAAACGGTGAGCAATAGCCCATGAAGGGCCAGAATCAGGCAAAACGACGAGTGTCGATGAATGACACGTAAGCGCATCTTGGGTTTCAGCAACCATTAATATCGCTTCGGTACCCCAAAACGATGAGTAATTGTCCACGAAACAGGCCAGAATCGGCCAAAATGGCAAGTGTTAATGACCTGCACGTAAGCGCAAATTGGGGTTCAGTAACCAGAAAAATCACTCTGGAACAACAAATCAAGGAGTAAGCCCATGAAACGGGCCAGAATCGGCCAAAATGGCGAGTGTTGATGAACGACACATAAGCGCACCTTGGGCTTCAGCAACCAAAAAATCGCTCCGGGACCCCAGAATGGTGAATAGTAGTCCACGAAACGAGCCAGAATCAGCCACAATAGCGAGTGTTAATGACCTGCACGTAAGCGCACCTCGGGGTTCAGTAACCATGGAAAATGCTCCTTACCCCAAAACAGTGACTAATAGTCCATGAAACGGGTCAGAATCGGCCAAAACGGTGAGTGTTGATGAATGATACGGAAGCGCACATTGGTGTTGAGCAACCATAAAAATCGCTCCGGGGCCCCAAAACGGTGAGTAATAGTCCACGAAACGGGCCAGAATCGGGCAAACCTGCTTGTGTTTATGAATGATACGTAAGCGCACCTTGAGGTTTGTAAACAAAAAAAATCGCTTTGGGACCCCGAAACGGTGAGTAATAGTCCACGAAACGGTCAAGAATCGGCCAAACCTACGAGTGTTGATGACCGATAGGTAAATGCACCCCGAGGTTCATCAATCATGGAAATCACTCCGAGACCCAAAAATGGTGACTAATAGTCCACGAAACGCGCCAAAATCGGCCAAAACTGCTAGTGTTGATGACCAACACGTAAACGCACCTCGGGTATCATTAATCATGTAAATCACTCCAGGACCTCAAAAAGGTGAGCAATTGCCCATGAGACGGGCCAGAATCAGCCAAAACGGTGAGTGTTGATGACCTGCCCGTAATCGCAACTTGGAGTTCAAAAACCATGGAAATCGGCCAAACCTACGAGTGTTGATGACCGATAGGTAAATACACCCCGAGGTTCATCAATCGTGGAAATCACTCCGAGACCCCCAAAATGGTGACTAATAGTTCACGAACCGTGCCAAAATCGGCCAAAACTACTAGTATTGATGACCTACACGTGAACGCACCTCGGGGATCATTAATCATGGAAATCGCTCCAGAACCTCAAAAAGGTGAGCAATAGCCCATGAGATAGGCCGAATCAGCCAAAACAGCGAGTGTTGCTGACCAGCACGTAATAGCACCTTGGAGTTCTACATCCATGGAAATCGCAGAGGGACCCCAAAACGGTGAGAAATAGCCCATGAAACGGGCTAGAATCGGCCAAAACGTGAGTGATGATGAACGATACATAAGCACACCTTGGGGTTTAGCAATAAAAAAATCGCTCCGGGACCCCAAAATTGTTCACGAAACAGGCAAGAATGGCACCTTGGAGTTCAAAAACCATGGAAATCGCACCGGGACCCGAAAACGGTGAGCAATAGCCCATGAAGGGCCAGAATCGGGCAAAACGACGAGTGTCGATGAATGACACGTAAGCGCATCTTGGGTTTCAGCAACCATTAATATCGCTTCGGTACCCCAAAACGGTGAGTAATTGTCCACGAAACAGGCCAGAATCGGCCAAAATGGCAAGTGTTAATGACCTGCACGTAAGCGCAAATTGGGGTTCAGTAACCAGAAAAATCACTCTGGAACAACAAATCAAGGAGTAAGCCCATGAAACGGGCCAGAATCGGCCAAAATGGCGAGTGTTGATGAACGACACATAAGCGCACCTTGGGCTTCAGCAACCAAAAAATCGCTCCGGGACCCGAGAATGGTGAATAGTAGTCCACGAAACGAGCCAGAATCAGCCACAATAGCGAGTGTTAATGACCTGCACGTAAGCGCACCTCGGGGTTCAGTAACCATGGAAAATGCTCCTTACCCCAAAACAGTGACTAATAGTCCATGAAACGGGTCAGAATCGGCCAAAACGGTGAGTGTTGATGAATGATACGGAAGCGCACATTGGTGTTGAGCAACCATAAAAATCGCTCCGGGGCCCCAAAACGGTGAGTAATAGTCCACGAAACGGGCCAGAATCGGGCAAACCTGCTTGTGTTTATGAATGATACGTAAGCGCACCTTGAGGTTTGTAAACAAAAAAAACGCTTTGGGACCCCGAAACGGTGAGTAATAGTCCACGAAACGGTCAAGAATCGGCCAAACCTACGAGTGTTGATGACCGATAGGTAAATGCACCCCGAGGTTCATCAATCATAGAAATCACTCCGAGACCCAAAAATGGTGACTAATAGTCCACGAAACGCGCCAAAATCGGCCAAAACTGCTAGTGTTGATGACCAACACGTAAACGCACCTCGGGTATCATTAATCATGTAAATCACTCCAGGACCTCAAAAAGGTGAGCAATTGCCCATGAGACGGGCCAGAATCAGCCAAAACGGTAAGTGTTGATGACCTGCCCGTAATCGCAACTTGGAGTTCAAAAACCATGGAAATCGGCCAAACCTACGAGTGTTGATGACCGATAGGTAAATACACCCCGAGGTTCATCAATCGTGGAAATCACTCCGAGACCCCCAAAATGGTGACTAATAGTTCACGAACCGTGCCAAAATCGGCCAAAACTACTAGTATTGATGACCTACACGTGAACGCACCTCGGGGATCATTAATCATGGAAATCGCTCCAGAACCTCAAAAAGGTGAGCAATAGCCCATGAGATAGGCCGAATCAGCCAAAACAGCGAGTGTTGCTGACCAGCACGTAATAGCACCTTGGAGTTCTACATCCATGGAAATCGCAGAGGGACCCCAAAACGGTGAGAAATAGCCCATGAAACGGGCTAGAATCGGCCAAAACGTGAGTGATGATGAACGATACATAAGCACACCTTGGGGTTTAGCAATAAAAAAATCGCTCCGGGACCCCAAAATTGTTCACGAAATAGGCAAGAATGGCACCTTGGAGTTCAAAAACCATGGAAATCGCACCGGGACCCGTAAACGGTGAGCAATAGCCCATGAAGGGCCAGAATCAGGCAAAACGACGAGTGTCGATGAATGACACGTAAGCGCATCTTGGGTTTCAGCAACCATTAATATCGCTTCGGTACCCCAAAACGATGAGTAATTGTCCACGAAACAGGCCAGAATCGGCCAAAATGGCAAGTGTTAATGACCTGCACGTAAGCGCAAATTGGGGTTCAGTAACCAGAAAAATCACTCTGGAACAACAAATCAAGGAGTAAGCCCATGAAACGGGCCAGAATCGGCCAAAATGGCGAGTGTTGATGAACGACACATAAGCGCACCTTGGGCTTCAGCAACCAAAAAATCGCTCCGGGACCCCAGAATGGTGAATAGTAGTCCACGAAACGAGCCAGAATCAGCCACAATAGCGAGTGTTAATGACCTGCACGTAAGCGCACCTCGGGGTTCAGTAACCATGGAAAATGCTCCTTACCCCAAAACAGTGACTAATAGTCCATGAAACGGGTCAGAATCGGCCAAAACGGTGAGTGTTGATGAATGATACGGAAGCGCACATTGGTGTTGAGCAACCATAAAAATCGCTCCGGGGCCCCAAAACGGTGAGTAATAGTCCACGAAACGGGCCAGAATCGGGCAAACCTGCTTGTGTTTATGAATGATACGTAAGCGCACCTTGAGGTTTGTAAACAAAAAAAATCGCTTTGGGACCCCGAAACGGTGAGTAATAGTCCACGAAACGGTCAAGAATCGGCCAAACCTACGAGTGTTGATGACCGATAGGTAAATGCACCCCGAGGTTCATCAATCATGGAAATCACTCCGAGACCCAAAAATGGTGACTAATAGTCCACGAAACGCGCCAAAATCGGCCAAAACTGCTAGTGTTGATGACCAACACGTAAACGCACCTCGGGTATCATTAATCATGTAAATCACTCCAGGACCTCAAAAAGGTGAGCAATTGCCCATGAGACGGGCCAGAATCAGCCAAAACGGTGAGTGTTGATGACCTGCCCGTAATCGCAACTTGGAGTTCAAAAACCATGGAAATCGGCCAAACCTACGAGTGTTGATGACCGATAGGTAAATACACCCCGAGGTTCATCAATCGTGGAAATCACTCCGAGACCCCCAAAATGGTGACTAATAGTTCACGAACCGCGCCAAAATCGGCCAAAACTACTAGTATTGATGACCTACACGTGAACGCACCTCGGGGATCTTTAATCATGGAAATCGCTCCAGAACCTCAAAAAGGTGAGCAATAGCCCATGAGATAGGCCGAATCAGCCAAAACAGCGAGTGTTGCTGACCAGCACGTAATAGCACCTTGGAGTTCTACATCCATGGAAATCACAGAGGGACCCCAAAACGGTGAGTAATAGCCCATGAAACGGGCTAGAATCGGCCAAAACGCGAGTGATGATGAACGATACATAAGCACACCTTGGGGTTTAGCAATAAAAAAATCGCTCCGGGACCCCAAAATTGTTCACGAAACAGGCAAGAATGGCACCTTGGAGTTCAAAAACCATGGAAATCGCACCGGGACCCGAAAACGGTGAGCAATAGCCCATGAAAGGCCAGAATCGGGCAAAACGACGAGTGTCGATGAATGACACGTAAGCGCATCTTGGGTTTCAGCAACCATTAATATCGCTTCGGTACCCCAAAACGGTGAGTAATTGTCCACGAAACAGGCCAGAATCGGCCAAAATGGCAAGTGTTAATGACCTGCACGTAAGCGCAAATTGGGGTTCAGTAACCACAAAAATCACTCTGGAACAACAAATCAAGGAGTAAGCCCATGAAACGGGCCAGAATCGGCCAAAATGGCGAGTGTTGATGAACGACACATAAGCGCACCTTGGGCTTCAGCAACCATAAAAATCGCTCCGGGACCCCAGAATGGTGAATAGTAGTCCACGAAACGAGCCAGAATCAGCCACAATAGCGAGTGTTAATGACCTGCACGTAAGCGCACCTCGGGGTTCAGTAACCATGGAAAATGCTCCTTACCCCAAAACAGTGACTAATAGTCCATGAAACGGGTCAGAATCGGCCAAAACGGTGAGTGTTGATGAATGATAAGGAAGCGCACATTGGTGTTGAGCAACCATAAAAATCGCTCCGGGGCCCCAAAACGGTGAGTAATAGTCCACGAAACGCGCCAGAATCGGGCAAACCTGCTTGTGTTTATGAACGATACGTAAGCGCACCTTGAGGTTTATAAACAAAAAAAATCGCTTTGGGACCCCGAAACGGTGAGTAATAGTCCATGAAACGGTCAAGAATCGGCCAAACCTATGAGTGTTGATGACCGATAGGTAAATGCACCCCGAGGTTCATCAATCATGGAAATCACTCCGAGACCCAAAAATGGTGACTAATAGTCCACGAAACGCGCCAAAATCGGCCAAAACTGCTAGTGTTGATGACCAACACGTAAACGCACCTCGGGTATCATTAATCATGTAAATCACTCCAGGACCTCAAAAAGGTGAGCAATTACCCATGAGACGGGCCAGAATCATCCAAAACGGTGAGTGTTGATGACCTGCCCGTAATCGCAACTTGGAGTTCAAAAACCATGGAAATCGGCCAAACCTACGAGTGTTGATGACCGATAGGTAAATACACCCCGAGGTTCATCAGTCGTGGAAATCACTCCGAGACCCCCAAAATGGTGACTAATAGTTCACGAACCGCGCCAAAATCGGCCAAAACTACTAGTATTGATGACCTACACGTGAACGCACCTCGGGGATCATTAATCATGGAAATCGCTCCAGAACCTCAAAAAGGCGAGCAATAGCCCATGAGATAGGCCGAATCAGCCAAAACAGCGAGTGTTGCTGACCAGCACGTAATAGCACCTTGGAGTTCTACATCCATGGAAATCGCAGAGGGACCCCAAAACGGTGAGTAATAGCCCATGAAACGGGCTAGAATCGGCCAAAACGTGAGTGATGATGAACGATACATAAGCACACCTTGGGGTTTAGCAATAAAAAAATCGCTCCGGGACCCCAAAATTGTTCACGAAATAGGCAAGAATGGCACCTTGGAGTTCAAAAACCATGGAAATCGCACCGGGACCCGAAAACGGTGAGCAATAGCCCATGAAGGGCCAGAATCGGGCAAAACGACGAGTGTCGATGAATGACACGTAAGCGCATCTTGGGTTTCAGCAACCATTAATATCGCTTCGGTACCCCAAAACGGTGAGTAATTGTCCACGAAACAGGCCAGAATCGGCCAAAATGGCAAGTGTTAATGACCTGCACGTAAGCGCAAATTGGGGTTCAGTAACCACAAAAATCACTCTGGAACAACAAATCAAGGAGTAAGCCCATGAAACGGGCCAGAATCGGCCAAAATGGCGAGTGTTGATGAACGACACATAAGCGCACCTTGGGCTTCAGCAACCAAAAAATCGCTCCGGGACCCCAGAATGGTGAATAGTAGTCCACGAAACGAGCCAGAATCAGCCACAATAGCGAGTGTTAATGACCTGCACGTAAGCGCACCTCGGGGTTCAGTAACCATGGAAAATGCTCCTTACCCCAAAACAGTGACTAATAGTCCATGAAACGGGTCAGAATCGGCCAAAACGGTGAGTGTTGATGAATGATACGGAAGCGCACATTGGTGTTGAGCAACCATAAAAATCGCTCCGGGGCCCCAAAACGGTGAGTAATAGTCCACGAAACGGGCCAGAATCGGGCAAACCTGCTTGTGTTTATGAATGATACGTAAGCGCACCTTGAGGTTTGTAAACAAAAAAAATCGCTTTGGGACCCCGAAACGGTGAGTAATAGTCCACGAAACGGTCAAGAATCGGCCAAACCTACGAGTGTTGATGACCGATAGGTAAATGCACCCCGAGGTTCATCAATCATGGAAATCACTCTGAGACCCAAAAATGGTGACTAATAGTCCACGAAACGTGCCAAAATCGGCCAAAACTGCTAGTGTTGATGACCAACACGTAAACGCACCTCGGGTATCATTAATCATGTAAATCACTCCAGGACCTCAAAAAGGTGAGCAATTGCCCATGAGACGGGCCAGAATCAGCCAAAACGGTGAGTGTTGATGACCTGCCCGTAATCGCAACTTGGAGTTCAAAAACCATGGAAATCGGCCAAACCTACGAGTGTTGATGACCGATAGGTAAATACACCCCGAGGTTCATCAATCGTGGAAATCACTCCGAGACCCCCAAAATGGTGAATAATAGTTCACGAACCGCGCCAAAATCGGCCAAAACTACTAGTATTGATGACCTACACGTGAACGCACCTCGGGGATCTTTAATCATGGAAATCGCTCCAGAACCTCAAAAAGGTGAGCAATAGCCCATGAGATAGGCCGAATCAGCCAAAACAGCGAGTGTTGCTGACCAGCACGTAATAGCACCTTGGAGTTCTACATCCATGGAAATCACAGAGGGACCCCAAAACGGTGAGTAATAGCCCATGAAACGGGCTAGAATCGGCCAAAACGTGAGTGATGATGAACGATACATAAGCACACCTTGGGGTTTAGCAATAAAAAAATCGCTCCGGGACCCCAAAATTGTTCACGAAACAGGCAAGAATGGCACCTTGGAGTTCAAAAACCATGGAAATCGCACCGGGACCCGAAAACGGTGAGCAATAGCCCATGAAAGGCCAGAATCGGGCAAAACAACGAGTGTCGATGAATGACACGTAAGCGCATCTTGGGTTTCAGCAACCATTAATATCGCTTCGGTACCCCAAAACGGTGAGTAATTGTCCACGAAACAGGCCAGAATCGGCCAAAATGGCAAGTGTTAATGACCTGCACGTAAGCGCAAATTGGGGTTCAGTAACCACAAAAATCACTCTGGAACAACAAATCAAGGAGTAAGCCCATGAAACGGGCCAGAATCGGCCAAAATGGCGAGTGTTGATGAACGACACATAAGCGCACCTTGGGCTTCAGCAACCATAAAAATCGCTCCGGGACCCCAGAATGGTGAATAGTAGTCCACGAAACGAGCCAGAATCAGCCACAATAGCGAGTGTTAATGACCTGCACGTAAGCGCACCTCGGGGTTCAGTAACCATGGAAAATGCTCCTTACCCCAAAACAGTGACTAATAGTCCATGAAACGGGTCAGAATCGGCCAAAACGGTGAGTGTTGATGAATGATAAGGAAGCGCACATTGGTGTTGAGCAACCATAAAAATCGCTCCGGGGCCCCAAAACGGTGAGTAATAGTCCACGAAACGCGCCAGAATCGGGCAAACCTGCTTGTGTTTATGAACGATACGTAAGCGCACCTTGAGGTTTATAAACAAAAAAAATCGCTTTGGGACCCCGAAACGGTGAGTAATAGTCCACGAAACGGTCAAGAATCGGCCAAACCTACGAGTGTTGATGACCGATAGGTAAATGCACCCCGAGGTTCATCAATCATGGAAATCACTCCGAGACCCAAAAATGGTGACTAATAGTCCACGAAACGCGCCAAAATCAGCCAAAACTGCTAGTGTTGATGACCAACACGTAAACGCACCTCGGGTATCATTAATCATGTAAATCACTCCAGGACCTCAAAAAGGTGAGCAATTGCCCATGAGACGGGCCAGAATCATCCAAAACGGTGAGTGTTGATGACCTGCCCGTAATCGCAACTTGGAGTTCAAAAACCATGGAAATCGGCCAAACCTACGAGTGTTGATGACCGATAGGTAAATACACCCCGAGGTTCATCAGTCGTGGAAATCACTCCGAGACCCCCAAAATGGTGACTAATAGTTCACGAACCACGCCAAAATCGGCCAAAACTACTAGTATTGATGACCTACACGTGAACGCACCTCGGGGATCATTAATCATGGAAATCGCTCCAGAACCTCAAAAAGGTGAGCAATAGCCCATGAGATAGGCCGAATCAGCCAAAACAGCGAGTGTTGCTGACCAGCACGTAATAGCACCTTGGAGTTCTACATCCATGGAAATCGCAGAGGGACCCCAAAACGGTGAGTAATAGCCCATGAAACGGGCTAGAATCGGCCAAAACGTGAGTGATGATGAACGATACATAAGCACACCTTGGGGTTTAGCAATAAAAAAATCGCTCCGGGACCCCAAAATTGTTCACGAAATAGGCAAGAATGGCACCTTGGAGTTCAAAAACCATGGAAATCGCACCGGGACCCGTAAACGGTGAGCAATAGCCCATGAAGGGCCAGAATCGGGCAAAACGACGAGTGTCGATGAATGACACGTAAGTGCATCTTGGGTTTCAGCAACCATTAATATCGCTTCGGTACCCCAAAACGGTGAGTAATTGTCCACGAAACAGGCCAGAATCGGCCAAAATGGCAAGTGTTAATGACCTGCACGTAAGCGCAAATTGGGGTTCAGTAACCACAGAAATCACTCTGGAACAAGAAATCAAGGAGTAAGCCCATGAAACGGGCCAGAATCGGACAAAATGGCGAGTGTTGATGAACGACACATAAGCGCACCTTGGGCTTCAGCAACCATAAAAATCGCTCCGGGACCCCAGAATGGTGAATAGTAGTCAACGAAACGAGCCAGAATCAGCCACAATAGCGAGTGTTAATGACCTGCACGTAAGCGCACCTCGGGGTTCAGTAACCATGGAAAATGCTCCTTACCCCAAAACAGTGACTAATAGTCCATGAAACGGGTCAGAATCGGCCAAAACGGTGAGTGTTGATGAATGATAAGGAAGCGCACATTGGTGTTGAGCAACCATAAAAATCGCTCCGGGGCCCCAAAACGGTGAGTAATAGTCCACGAAACGGGCCAGAATCGGGCAAACCTGCTTGTGTTTATGAACGATACGTAAGCGCACCTTGAGGTTTATAAACAAAAAAAAATCGCTTTGGGACCCCGAAACGGTGAGTAATAATCCACGAAACGGTCAAGAATCGGCCAAACCTACGAGTGTTGATGACCGATAGGTAAATGCACCCCGAGGTTCATCAATCATGGAAATCACTCCGAGACCCAAAAATGGTGACTAATAGTCCACGAAACGCGCCAAAATCGGCCAAAACTGCTAGTGTTGATGACCTACACGTAAACGCACCTCGGGTATCATTAATCATGTAAATCACCCCAGGACCTCAAAAAGGTGAGCAATTGCCCATGAGACGGGCCGAATCAGCCAAAACGGCGAGTGTTGATGACCTGCACATAATAGCACCTTGGAGTTCTACAACCATGGAAATCGCACAGAGACCCCAAAACATTAAGTAATAAATAGCCCATGAAATGGGCTAGAATCACCCAAACCGGCGAGTGTTTATGAACGATACGAAAGCACACCTTGGGGTTTAGAAATCATAAAAGTCGCTCAGGGACCCCAAAATGGTCCATGAAACGGGCCAGAATCAGCCAAAACGGCGAGTGTTGATGACCTGCATGTAATCAAACCTTGGAGTTCAAAAACCATGGAAATCGCACCGGGACCCCAAAACGGTGAGCAATAGTCCATGAAACGGGCAAGAATCAGGCAAAATGGTGAGTGTTGATGAATGACACGTAAGCGCATCTTGGGGTTCAGCAACCATTAAAATCGCTCCGGGACCCCAAAATGGTCCACGAAACGGGCCAGAATCGGGCAAAACGGCAAGTGTTAATGATTAATACGTCTCCAATGTATCTATAATTTAGAAGCATTCATGCTATTTCATTATCTCTTTTGAATGATTACGGGCTTTATTATACACTTTTATATTACTTTTGGGACTAACCTATTAACCGGAGGCCCAGCCCATATTGCTGTTTTATTGCCTGTTTCAGTATTTCAAAGAAAAGTTATATCAAACAGAGTCCAAACGGAATGAAACAGAGGCCCCCCTGTCTTGTGGGCCCCTCGTGGCTCCCCCGACCGACTTCTTTCGCCTATATATTCCCATATACCCTAAAACCATCGGATACGACAATAGATCGGGAGTTCCGTCACCGCTAGCCTCTATAGCCACCAAAAATCTCTCGGGAGCCCATTCTGGCACCCTGCCGGAGGGGAAATACATCACCGGTGGCCATCTTCATCATCCCGACGCTCTCCATGACGAGAAGGGAGTAGTTCACCCTCGGGGCCGAGGGTATGTACCAGTAGCTATGTGTTTGATCTCTCTCTCTCGTGTTCTCTCTATGACACGATCTTGATGTATCACGAGCTTTGCTATTATAGTTGGATCTTATGATGTTTCTCCCCCTCTACTCTCTTGTAATGGATTGAGTTTTCCCTTCAAAGTTATTTTATCAGATTGAGTCTTTAAGGATTTGAGAACACTTAATGTATGTCTTGCCGTGTTTATCTGTGGTGACAATGGGATATCACGTGATCCACTTGATGTATGTTTTGGTGATCAACTTGTGGGTTCCGCCCATGAACCTATGCACAGGTGTTCGCACACGTTTTTGTCTTGACTCTCCAGTAGAAACTTTGGGGCACTCTTTGAAGTACTTTGTGTTGGTTGGATAGATGAATTTGAGATTGCGTGATGCATATCGTATAATCATTCCCATTGATACTTGAGGTGACAATGGAGTATCTAGGTGACATTAGGGTTTTGGTTGATTTGTGTCTTAAGGTGTTATTCTAGTACAAACTCTTGAATAGATCGATCCAGAAGAATAACTGTGAGGTGGTTTCGTACCCTACCATAATATTTTTGTTTGTTCTCCGCTATTAGTGGCTTTGGAGTGACTCTTTGTTGCATGTTCAGGGATTGTTATATTATCTATCTATGTTATTATTGTTGAGAGAACTTGCACTAGTGAAAGTATGAACCCCATGCCTTGTTTCCTAGCATTGCAATACTGTTTACGCTCACTTTTATCATTAGTTACCTTGCTGTTTTTATATTTTCAGATTACAAAAACCTTTGTCTACTATCCATATTGCACTTGTATCACTATCTCTTCGCTGAACTAGTGCATCTATACAATTGACCATTGTATTGGGTGTGTTGGGGACACAAGAGACTCTTTGTTATTTGGTTGCAGGGTTGCTTGAGAGAGACCATCTTCATCCTATGCCTCCCACGGATTGATAAACCTTAGGTCATCAACTTGATGGAAATTTGCTACTGTCCTACAAACTTGTGCACTTGCAGGCCCAACAACATCTACAAGAAGAAGCTTGTGTAGTAGACATCAAGCTCTTTTCTAGCACCGTTGCCGGGGAGGTGAGTGCTTGAAGGTATATCTTTAGATCTTGCAATCAAATCTTTTTGTTTCTTATTTTATCACTAGTCTAGTTTATAAAAGAAAATTACAAAAATAAATGGAATTGAGTTTGTCTCATACGCTTCGCCTTTTTAATATCTTTCGTGAGTATGATGAAAAGGAAAATTGTGCTCAAGTGCTAGAAGAAGAATGCATTAAAATTCTTGGTACTAAATCTTTGAATGATGAGCATGATTGCAATGTTGTTAGTATGAACTCCTTGAATATCCATAGTACTAATGATGATTGCACTAGTTATGATGAACATGTCTCCTATAAGCATGTCGATTTTTGTGGAGAGCATTGGGTTTGCATAGATACAGCAAATAGAGAACATAGATATTGCAAGAGGCATAAGCATGTAGAAACTAAATTGTTGCAAGAAAGGCTAAGGGTGAGTGCTGAAGAATTATATTTCCTTGGCCGTACTTGTGAACTTTGCAATGAAAGTGGTCATTTACATCTCCGATGCAAATTGTTTCATGATCGAATCGTGTCCAAAAATTGTGATTATTTGATTTCCCTTGCACATTATAATGAACTTAGTTTTCTTATGGGTTATGAAGAAATAAAATGTTTAACTAAATTTCTTCCAGAATTTGCCCGTTATAACCTTCTTGATTTCGATCTAGAGACAATTTATATGTTTTGTACGGTGAATTGCATTGAAAATCCTTATATTGCCAATTACCTAAAGAAAAGAAAGCAAACAGAAGATGAAGAGAATATTAATGAAAGGGAAGAAACTTCCCATTATCCTCCTATTATTTCTTATGATGAATCAGGTAACGAGGAGGAGCTCTCTATTCAACCAATCTCATCTATAAGGAGCTCAAAGAAGAAGGTTGAACCCACACATAATGTGAAGAAGAAAAAGAAAAGAAGGAGCAACAAAGGTAAAAAGGTATCCTCCCAAATGATGTTGCTCCTACTACTCATTGTGATGATGATAATTGCTATACTATTGGTGCTATCCATACTATTAATGATGAGAGTGATTATGCTTATGATACGAAAAGGCCCAAGCTTGGGGAAGATATGTTTGATGAGTATGAAATATTTGAGAATATATTTGCTAAAATTAATGTTTGTCCCAAGCTTGGGGATGCTATGTTTAATGAAGATGATATTTTTAGCCTCCCAAGTTTTGATATGCAAAGTTGTTATGATAATAGCATGCCTCTTACCTATTATGATTATATTGATGAAAGTGGGTTTGGAAGAGTGTCAACTTTATTTAGTGATGATTCCACTATCTTGGAAGAGGTTTCAATCGATTATGATGAGAACGAAGTTGTTACTTATGATGATTATTGTGATGAAACTTATGCTATAAAAAGTAGTGATGATTATATTTATAAAAAAATTCATGATTATGATTACCCTTTTTCTGAATGTTACTCTTTTAATGTGGAAACTATTTTTAGTATTCGAGTCTCTTATGATACTCCCACTATTCCGAATGAGAAGAATTTTGCTTATGCGGAGAATAGTAAAAATTCTATGCGTGTAGATCATGAAAAGAATGCTTTAGGTGCTGGTTATGTTGTTGCATTTATTCAAGATGCTACTGAACATTATTATGATGGAGGAATACATGCTTGTAGGAATTGCAATAATGTCAAGTTTCCTCTCCATGTGTTGAAAATCTTGAAGCTATGCTTGTTTTGCCTTCCTATGCTAGTTGATTATTGTTCCCATAGGTTGTTTGATCACAAAATACCTATGCACAGGAAGTGGGTTAGACTTAAATGTGCTAATCATATTCTTCATGATGCTCCCGTTGTGTTTCAATTCTTATCTTTTATGTGAGCATCATTGCCATCATCATGCCTAGCTAGAAAAGCATTAAAGAAAAGCGCTTGTTGGGAGACAACCCAATATTCATCCTTACTGTTTTTGTGTATTCACATGATTATGCTACTGTAGTAATCCTGTTTTATAGCTTTTGTTTCAATAAAGTGCCAAGTAAGACCTTTAGGATAGCCTACGGTGATAATTGTGCTGATCCTACTGAAAATCAGAAACTTTTGCACCCAGTAAATTAGTTTTGTTAATTCACAGAAACGTGCTTCTGATCTGATTATTTATTCTCTGGATTGGTAAATAAATTGCTCAGGACTTCCTAATGTGGTAGGATTTTTGGAGTTACAGAAGTATTCGAATGATACAGATTACTACAGACTATTCAGTTTTTGACAGATTCTGTTTTCTATGTGTTGTTTGCTTATTTTGATGAATCTATGAGTAGTATCGGAGGGTATGAACCATAGATAAGTTGGAATACAGTAGATATTACACAAATATGAATTTACAATGAGTTCCTTACAGTAACTTAGTGGTTGTTTCATTTTCTTATACTAACAGAGCTTACGAGTTTTTTGTTGAGTTTTGTGTTGTGAAGTTTTCAAGTTTTGGGTAAAGATTCGATGGACTATGGAATAAGGAGTGGCAAGAGCCTAAGCTTGGCGATGCCCAATCCACCCCAAGGTAATATTCAAGGACAACCAAGCGCCTCAGCTTGGGGATGCCCCAGATGGCATCCCCTCTTTTGTCTTCATTCATCGGTAACTTTACTCGGTGCTATATTTTTATTCACCACATGATATGTGTTTTGGTTGGAGCGTCATTTTTTTTAGTATTTGCTTGATGTTATTTAGAATAATGTTTTGCATCTTTATTTTCAATAAAAATGTCAAGGATAGCCTTTACCTTGCTTATTTTTTCTAGTATAAATGTTGCTGTTTGAAAAAAGAAATTTACCGCTGTTGCAAAATTCCCTAGAAAAGTGAGAGACTGATATAATGTTGAAACTTTTTGAATATTGATCTTTGATAAATCTTCTACAGTGAGGTATTTTTCTCATAATTTTTGGAGTTAGGTAAGTATGATGAATCTTGCATTCTTTCCAGATTTTACTATTTTGGCAGATTGCTGTTATGTTTGCATTGTTTGCATATGTTTGCTTGTTTAATGATTATATTTGAGTATAAGAGTGTTAAATATGCAGAGACATTTAGTATGCAATGTGGAATAATAATTTTAGTGATTTGTTATAGTAGAAAATGATAAGGGTTTTGCATTGGTTTATACTAACCTATCTCACGAGTTCTTGTTGAGTTTGGTGTGGATGAAGCTTTTGATAAAAAAGAGAAACCATGATATGAGAGGAATTAAGGAGACACAAAAGTTCAAGCTTGGGGATGCCCAAGGCACCCCAAGATAATATTTCAAGAAGTCTCAATCATCTAAACTTGGGGATGCCCCGTTAGGCATCCCACCTTTCTTCTCCAACAACTATCGGTTAGTATCGGTTGAGCCTAAGTTTTTGCTTCTTCACATGAGTTGTGCTATCCTTGCAATGCCATTTTGTTTTACTTTGCTTGCTGTTTGAATAAAATACCCAGAACTGAAATTCTTAAATGAGAGAGATTCTTCATATAGTTACATAATTATTTAGCTACTCATTGATCTTCACTTATATCTTTTTGGAGTAGTTTGTCATTTACTCGTGTGCTTTACTTATATCCTATGAGTAAATGGTTGAATGAGTTGAATGTCATAAATCTGAAATTATATATGTTTCATTTGCTTATTCCATGGGGAGTAATGACTTCACATCTAAGAAGTAGAGGTTGTAAATTTATTGAAGGTTAGCAAACATTGTATTGGTCATTTGAACAATTCATGAAAGAATATTGAAGGAAGAGAGATTTCACATATAAATATACTGTCTTAGACATCTTTTATAATTGTGAGCACTCATTAAGTATGACATGCTAAAGAGTTGATGTTGGACAAGGAAGACAACGTAATGGGTTATGTTTTCTCACATCTCAGTTAAAGTATATTGTCATGGATCATTCAAACATGTTGAGCTTGCCTTTCCCCCTCATGCTAGCGAAATTCCTTGGACCAAGTAGATATACTACTTGTGCTTCCAAATATCCTTAAACCCAGTTTTGCCATGAGAGTCAAGGTGATCTTCACCTTTCCCTTTTTCATTTTATCCTTTGGCAAGCACCTCGTGTTGGAAAGATCCTGATATATATATCCAATTGGATGTAAGTTAGCATGAACTATTATTATTGACATCACCCAAAGGTGAATACGTTGGGATGCGAAATTATAAGCCCCTATCTTTCTCAGTGTCTGAATAAAACTCCATAACCATAAGTATCGCGTGAGTGTTAGCAATTGTAGAAGACTATATGATAGTTGAGTATGTGGAATTTGCTAAATGAAAGCACTGACATAGACCCTTCCTGAAAATAAGATGAATTGGTATTGTTTGATGACTGAGAATGAAGTTTGCTAGTGTTCAAGAAAGTTTATGCTCTATGCTTTAACATGTGAATAGCTTGTTACTTGATCTTGGGGAGTTTTATGACATGAACTATTGTTATGACATATAATCATGCTAGAAAAGGTGATTGAAATTATCATTGATCAAATGTGCGCACCTGCTAGCATTCACACTTCATAAATTCTTTCTTTTATCATTTACCTACTCGAGGACGAGCAGGAATTAAGCTTGGGGATGCTGATATGTCTCCAACGTATCTATAATTTATGAAGCATTCATGCTATTTTATTATCTATTTTGAATGATTACGGGCTTTATTATACACTTTTATATTACTTTTGGGACTAACCTATTAACCGGAGGCCCAGCCCATATTGCTGTTTTATTGCCTGTTTCCGTATTTCAAAGAAAAGGAGTATCAAACGGAGTCCAAATGGAATGAAACCTTCGGGAGCGTGATTTTTGGAATGAACATGATCCGGGAGACTTGGAGTACAAGCCAGGGAAGCTTGGAGGAGGCCAGGAGATAGGAGGGCGCGCCCACTCCCTTGGCGCGGCCCCCTGTCTCGTGGGCTCCTCGTGGCTCCCCCGACCGACTTCTTTCACCTATATATTTCCATACACCCTAAAACCATCGAATACGACAATAGATCGGGAGTTCCGCCGCTGCCAGCCTCTATAGCCACAAAAAACCTCTCAGGAGCCCGTTCTGGCACCCTGCCGGAGGGGGAATCCATCACCGGTGTCCATCTTCATCTTCCGGCGCTCTCCATGACGAGGAGGGAGTAGTTCACCCTCAGGGCTGAGGGTATGTACCAGTAGCTATGTGTTTGATCTCTCTCTCTCTCTCTCTCTCTCTCTCTCTCTCTCTCTCTCGTGTTCTCTCTATGGCATGATCTTGATGTATCGCAAGCTTTGCTATTATAGTTGGATCTTATGATGTTTCTCCCCCTCTACTCTGTTGTAATGGATTGAGTTCTCCCTTTGAAGATATCTTATCGGATTGAGTCTTTAAGGATTTGAGAACACTTGATGTATGTCTTGCTGTGTTTATCTATGGTGACAATGGGATATCACGTGATCCACTTGATGTATGTTTTGGTGATCAACTTGTGGGTTATGCCCATGAACCTATGCATAGGGGTTGGCACACGTTTTTGTCTTGACTCTCTGGTGGAAACTTTGGGGCACTCTTTGAAGTACATTTGGTTGGTTGGATATATGAATTTGAGATTGTGTGATGCATATCATATAATCATGCCCGCGGATATTTGAGGTGACAATGGAGTATCTAGGTGACATTAGGGTTTTGGTTGATTTGTGTCTTAAGGTGTTATTCTAGTACGAACTCTTGAATATATCGATAGGAAGAATAACTTTGAGGTGGTTTCATACCCTACCATAATCTCTTCGTTTGTTCTCCGCTATTAGTGGCTTTGGAGTGACTCTTTGTTGCATGTTGAGGGATTGTTATATGATCTATCTATGCTATTATTGTTGAGAGAACTTGCACTAGTGAAAGTATGAACCCTATGCCTTGTTTCCTAGCAATGCAATACCGTTTACGCTCACTTTTATCATTAGTTACCTTGCTGTTTTTATATTTTCAGATTACAAAAACCTTTATCTAATATCCATATTGCACTTGTATCACTATCTCTTCGCCGAACTAGTGCATCTATACAATTTACCATTTATTGGGTGTGTTGGGGACACAAGAGACTCTTTGTTATTTGGTTGCAGGGTTGCTTGAGAGAGACCATCTTCATCCTACGCCTCCCACGGATTGATAAACCTTAGGTCATCCACTTGAGGGAAATTTGCTACTGTCCAACAAACCTGTGCACTTGCAGGCCCAACAACGTCTACAAGAAGAAGGTTGTGTAGTAGACATCAGTGACCTGCACTTAAGCGCACATTGGGGTTCAGTAACCATAAAAATCGCTCCCGAATACCAAATCGATGAGTAATAGCCCATGAAACGGGCCAGAATCGGCCAAAA
Source organism: Triticum timopheevii (assembly GCA_963921465.1). Lineage (NCBI taxonomy): Eukaryota > Viridiplantae > Streptophyta > Magnoliopsida > Poales > Poaceae > Triticum > Triticum timopheevii. The sequence goes on along the minus strand of OY997270.1, from coordinate 16,274,565 downwards.
TGGCGAGTATTGATGAACGACACGTAAGCGCACCTTGGGCTTCGGCAACCATAAAAATTGCTCCGGGACCCCAAAATGGTGAATAATAGTCCACGAAACAGGCCAGAATCGGCCAAAATAGCGAGTGTTAATGACCAGCATGTAAGCGCACCTCGGGGTTCAAAAACCATGGAAATTGCTCCTTACCCAAAACGGTGAGTAATAGTGCATGAAACGGGTCAGAATCGACCAAAACGGTGACTGTTTATGAATGATACGTAAGCGTACCTTGGGGTTCAGCAACCTTAAAAATCGCTTCGGGACCCCAAAATGGTGTGTAATAGTCCATGAAATGGGACAGAATCGGCCAAAATAGCTAGCGTTAATGACCTGCACGTAAGCGCACCTCGGGGTTTAGTAACCATGGAAATTGCTCTTTACCCCCAAACGGTGAGTAATAGTCCATGAAATGGGTCAGATTCGGCCAAAACGTTGAGTGTTGATGAACGATACGTAAGCGCACCTTGGGGTTCAGCAAGCATAAAAATCGCTCCGGGACACCAAAATGGTGAGTAATAGTCCACGGAACAGGCCAAAATCGCTTGGGGTTCATCAACTAAGAAAATCGCTTCGAGACCCCAAAACGGTGATTAATAGTCCATGAAACGGGCCAGAATCGGCCAAACCTATGACCTGCGAGTGTTGATGACCGATAGGTAAATGCACCCCGAGGTTCATCAATCGTGGAAATCACTCCGAGACCCCAAAATGGTGACTAATAGTCCACGAAACGCATCAAAATCAGCCAATACTTCTAGTGTTGATGACCTACACGGTAAACGCACCTCGGGGATCATTAATTGTGGAAATCACTCCAAGACCTCAAAAAGGTGAGCAATAGACCATGAGACGGGCCGAATCAGCCGAAACGGCGAGTGTTGATGACCTGCACGTAATAGCACCTTGGAGTTTTACATCCATGGAAATCACACATGGACCCCAAAACGGTGAGTAATAAATAGCCCATGAAACGGGCTAGAATCGTCCAAAATGGCAAGTGTTGATGAATGATACGTAAGCACACCTTGGAATTTAGCAATCATAAAAATCGCTCCGGGACCCCAAAATGGTCCATGAAATGGGCCAGAATCAGCCAAGACGGCGAGTGTTGATGACAGGCACGTAATCGCACCATGGAGTTCAAAAACCATGGAAATCGCATCGGGACCCCAAAATGGCGAGTAATAGCCCATGAAACGGGCCAGAATCGGCAAAACGGCGAGTGTTGATGAATGACATGTAAGCGCATCTTGGGGTTCGACAACCATTAAAATCTCTTCGAGACCCCAAAACGACGAGAAAGAGTCCACGAGAGCCAGAATCGGCCAAAATGGCGAGTGTTAATGGCATGCACGTATGCACACATTGGGGTTCCATAAAATTGCTCCAGAACCTCAAATCGATGAGTATTAGCCCATGAAACGGGCCAGAATCAGCCAAAATGGCAATTGTTGATGAACGACACATAAGCGCACTTTGGGCTTCAACAACCATAAAAATCACTTCGGGACCCCAAAACAATGAGTAATAGTCCATGAAACGGGCCTGAATCGACCAAAACTGCGAGTGTTAATGACCTGCACGTAAGCGCACCTCGGGGTTCAGTAACCATGGAAATTGCTCCTTACCCAAAACGGTGAGTAATAGTCCATGAAACGGGTCAGATTCGGCCAAAATGGTGAGTATTGATGAACGATACGTAAGCGCACCTTAGGGTTCCGCAACCGTAAAAATCGCTCTGGGACCACAAAACGGTGAGTAGTAGTCCACGATACGGGCCAGGATCGGCCAAAACGGCGAGTGTTAATGTCATGAACGTAAGCGCACCTTGGGGTTCATCAACAAAGAAAATCGCTTCGAGACCCCAAAACAGTGAGTAATAGTCCATGAAACGGGCCAGAATCGGCCAAACCTACGACCTACGAGTGTTGATCACCGATAGGTAAATGTACCCCGAGGTTCATCAATCGTGGAAATCACTCTGAGACCCCAAAATGGTGAGTAATAGTCCATGAAACGCGCCAACATCGGCCAAAACTGCTAGTGTTGATGACCTACACGTAAACGCACCTCGGGGATCATCAATCGTGGAAATCGCTCAAGGACCTCAAAATGGTGAGCAATAGCCCATGATATGGGTCGAATCACCCAAAACGATGAGTGTTGATGACATGCACGTAATAGCACCTTGGAGTTCAACAACCATGGAAATCGCACAGGGACCCCAAAACGGTGAGTAATAGCCCATGAAACGGGCTAGAATCAGCCAAAACGGCGAGTGTTAATGAACGATACATAGGAACAACTTGGGGTTTGGCCATCATAAAAATCGCTCCGGGACCCCAAAACGGTGACTAATAGTCCACAAAACGGGCCAGAATCAGCCAAAACGGCAAGTGTTGACCTGCACGTAATCGCATCTTGGAGTTCAAAAACCATGGAAATCTCTTCGAGACCCCAAAACAGTGAGTAATAGTCCACGAAACGGACCAGAATCGGCAAAACCTATGAGTGTTGATGACCGATAGGTAAATGCACCACGAGGTTCGTCAATCGTGGAAATCACTGCGAGACCCCAAAATGGTGACTAATAGTCCAAGAAACACACCAAAATCGGCCAAAACTGCTAGTGTTGATGACCTACACGTAAACGCACCTCGGGGATCAACAATCGTGGAAATCGCTCCAGGACCTCAAAATGGTGAGCTATAGCAAATTATACGGGTCGAATCAGCCAAAACGGTGAGTGTTGATGACATCCACATAATAGCATGTTGGAATTCGACAACCATGGAAATCTCACAGGGACCCCAAAACGGTGAGTAATAGCACATGAAGAGGGCTAGAATCGGCCAAAATGGCGAGTGTTAATGAACGATACGTAAGCACACCTTGGGGTTTAGCAATCATAAAAATCGCTCCGGGACCCCAAAATGGTGAGCAATAGCCCATGATACGGGCCAGAATCCGCCAAAACGGCGAGTTTTGATGACCTACATGTATTAGCACCTTGGAGTTCTACAACCATGGAAATCGCACAAGGACCCCAAAACGGTGAGTAATAGCCCATGAAACGGGCCAGAATCAGCCAAAACAGCGAGTGACGATGAACGTTACGTAAGCACACCTTGGTGTTTAGCGATTATAAAAATCGCTCCGGGACCCCAAAATGGTCCATGAAACGGGCCAGAGTCAGCCAAAACAGCGAGTGTTGATGACCTGCACGTAATCGTACCCTGGAGTTCAAAAACCATGGAAATCGCACCGGGACCCCAAAGCGGTGAGTGATAGCCCATGAAACGGGCCAGAATCAGGCAAAACGGCGAGTGTTGATGAATGACATGTAAGCGCATCTTAGGGTTCGGCAACCATTAAAATTGCTTCGGGGCCCCAAAACGATGAGTAATAGTCTATGAAATGAGCCAGAATCGGCCAAACTGGCGAGTGTGAATGACATGCACGAATGCGCACATTGGGGTTCCATAAAATCGCTCCGGAAACTCAAATCGATGAGTAATAGCCCATGAAACGGGCCAGAATCGGCCAAAATGGCAAGTGTTGATGAATGACACGTAAGCGCACCTTGGGCTTCAGCAACCATAAAAATGACTTCGGGACCCCAAAACAGTGAGTAATAATCCACGAAACGGGCCTGAATCGGCCAAAACTGCGAGTGTTAATGACGTGCACGTAAGCGCACCTTGGGGTTCATGACCATGGAAATTGCTCCTTCCCGAAAATGGTGAGTAATAGTCCATGAAATGTGTCAGAATCGGCCAAAATGGTGAGTATTGATGAACGATATGTAAGCGCGCCTGGGGGTTCAGCAACCATAAAAATCACTTCGGGACCCCAAAATGGTGAGTACTAGTCCACGAAACGGGGCAGAAATGGCTAAAATAGTGAGTGTTAATGACATGCACGTAAGCGCACCTCGGGGTTCAGTAACCATGGAAATTACTCCTTACCCCCAAAACGGTGTGTAATAGTCCATGAAACGGGTCAGAATCGGCCAAAACAGTGAGTTTTGATGAACGATACGTAAGCGCACCTTAGGGTTCAGCAACCATAAAAATCGCTCTCGGACCCCAAAACAGTGAGTAATAGTCCATGATACGGGCCAGAATCGGCCAAAACGGCGAGTGTTAATGACATGCACGTAAGCGCACCTTGGGGTTCATCAGCCAATAAAATCGCTTCGGGAGCCCAAAATGGTGACTAATAGTCCACGAAACGCGCCAAAATCGGCCAAAACTGCTAGTGTTGATGACCTACACGTAAACACACCTCGGGGATCATTAATCGTGGAAATCCCTCCAGGACCTCGAAAAGGTGAGCAATAGCCCATCAGACATGCCGAATCAACCAAAATGGCGAGTGTTGATGAACTACATGTAATAGCACCTTGGAGTTCTACAACCATGGAAATCGCACAGGGACCCCAAAACGGTGAGTAGTAGCACATGAAACGGGGCTAGAATCAGCCAAAACGGCGAGTGATGATGAACCATACTTAAGCACACCTTGGGGTTTAACAATCATAAAAATCGCTCCGGGACCCCAAAATGGTCCACGGAACGGGCCAGAATCAGCCAAAATGGTGAGTGTTGATGACTTGCACGTAATCGCACCTTGGAGTTCAAAAACCATGGAAATCGCACCGGGACCCCAAAACGGTGAGTAATAGCCCATGAAACGGGCCAGAATCGGGCAAAACGGCGAGTGTTGATGAATGACACGTAAGCGCATCTTAGGGTTTGGCTACCATTAAAATCGCTTCGGGGCCCCAAAACGATGGGTAATAGTCCAGGAAATGAGCCAGAATCGGCCAAAATGGCGAGTGTTAATGACATGCATGTATGCGCACATTGGGGTTCCATAAAATCGCTACCGAAACTCAAATCAATGAGTAATAGCCCATGAAACGGGCCAGAATTGGCCAAAATGGCAATTGTTGATGAACGACATGTAAGCGCACCTTGGGCTTCAACACCCATAAAAATGACTTCGGGACCCCAAAACAGTGAGTAATAATCCACGAAACGGGCCTGAATCAGCCAAAACTGTGAGTGTTAATGACGTGCACGTAAGCGCACCTCGGGGTTCAGTAACCATGGAAATTGCTCCTTGCCCAAAACGGTGAGTAAAAGTCCATGAAACGGGTCAGAATCGGCCAAAATGGTGAGTATTGATGAATGATACATAAGTCCGCCTTGGGGTTCAGCAACCATAGAAATCGCTTCGGGACCCCAAAATGGTGAGTAATAGTCCACGAAATGGGGCAGAAACGGCTAAAATAGCGAGTGTTAATGACCTGCACGTAAGCGCACCTCGGGGTTCAGTAACCATGGAAATTACTCCTTACCCCCAAAACGGTGTGTAATAGTCCATGAAATGGGTCAGAATCGGCCAAAACGGTGAGTTTTGATGAACGATACGTAAGCGCACCTTAGGGTTCAGCAACCATAAAAATCGCTCAGGGACACCAAAACAGTGAGTAATAGTCCACGATACAGGCCAGAATCGGCCAAAACGACGAGTGTTAATGACATGCACGTAAGCGCACCTTGGCGTTCATCAACCAATAAAATCGCTTCAGGACCCCAAAATGGTGAGTAATAGTCCACGAAACGCGCCAAAATCGGCCAAAATGGCGAGTGTTAAACGGTGACTAATAGTTCACGAAACGCACCAAAATCGGCCAAAACTGCTAGTGTTGATGACCTACACGTAAACGCACCTCGGGGATCATTAATCATGGAAATCCCTCCAGGACCTCAAAAAGGTGAGCAATAGCCCATCAGACATGTCGAATCAGCCAAAATGGCGAGTGTTGATGACCTGCACGTAATAGCACCTTGGAGTTCTACAACCATGGAAATCGCACAGGGACCCCAAAACGGTGAGTAGTAGCACATGAAACGGGCTAGAATCGGCCAAAACGGCGAGTGATGATGAACCATACTTAAGCACAACTTGGGGTTTAACAATCATAAAAATCGCTCCGGGAACCCAAAATGGTCCACGGAACGGGCCAGAATCAGCCAAAACGGTGAGTGTTGATGACTTGCACGTAATCGCACCTTGGAGTTCAGAAACCATGGAAATCGCACCAGGACCCCAAAACTGTGAGTAATAGCCCATGAAACGGGCCAGAATCGGGCAAAACGGCGAGTGTTGATAAATGACACGTAAGCGCATCTTAGGGTTTGGCAACCATTAAAATCGCTTCGGGGCCCCAAAACGATGAGTAATAGTCCAGGAAATGAGCCAGAATCGGCCAAAATGGCGAGTGTTAATGACATGCACGTATGCGCACATTGGGGTTCCATAAAATCGCTCCGGAACCTTAAATCGATGAGTAATATCCCATGAAACGGGCCAGAATCGGCCAAAATGGCAAGTGTTGATGAATGACACGTAAGCGCACCTTGGGCTTCAGCACCCATAAAAATGACTTCGGGACCCCAAAACAGTGAGTAATAATGCACGAAACGGGCCTGAATCGGCCAAAACTGTGAGTGTTAATGACGTGCACGTAAGCGCACCTCGGAGTTCAGTAACCATGGAAATTGCTCCTTACCCAAAACGGTGAGTAATAGTCCATGAAACGGGTCAGAATCGGCCAAAATGGTGAGTATTGATGAACGATACGTAAGTGCGCCTTGGGGTTAAGCAACCATAAAAATCGCTTCGGGACCCTAAAATGGTGAGTAATAGTCCACGAAATGGGGCAGAAACGGCTAAAATAGCGAGTGTTAATGACTTGCACGTAAGCGCACCTCGGGGTTCAGTAACCATGGAAATTACTCCTTACCCCCAAAACGATGTGTAATAGTCCATGAAATGGGTCAGAATCGGCCAAAACGGTGAGTTTTGATGAACGATACGTAAGCGCACCTTAGGGTTCAGCAACCATAAAAATCGCTCTGGGACCCCAAAACAGTGAGTTATAGTCCATGATACGGGCCAGAATCGGCCAAAACGACGAGTGTTAATGACATGCACGTAAGCGCACCTTGGGGTTCATCAACCAATAAAATCGCTTTGGGACCCCAAAATGGTGAGTAATAGTCCACGAAACGCGCCAAAATCGGCTAAAATGGCGAGTGTTAAATGGTGACTAATAGTTCACGAAACGCGCCAAAATCGGCCAAAATTTCTAGTGTTGATGACCTACACGTAAACGCACCTCGGGGATCATTAATTGTGGAAATCCCTCCAGGACCTCAAAAAGGTGAGCAATAGCCCATCAGACATGCCGAATCAGCCAAAATGGCGAGTGTTGATGACCTGCACGTAATAGCACCTTGGAGTTCTACAACCATGGAAATTGCACAGGGACCCCAAAACGGTGGGTAGTAGCGCATGAAACAGGCTAGAATCGGCCAAAACGGCGAGTGATGATGAACCATACTTAAGCACACCTTGGGGTTTAACAATCATAAAAATCGCTCCGGGACCCCAAAATGGTCCACGGAACGGGCCAGAATCAGCCAAAACGGTGAGTGTTGATGACTTGCACGTAATCGCACCTTGGAGTTCAGAAACCATGGAAATCGCACCGGGACCCCAAAACGGTGAGTAATAGCCCATGAAACGGGCCAGAATCGGGCAAAACGGCGAGTGTTGATAAATGACACATAAGCGCATCTTAGGGTTTGGGAACCATTAAAATCGCTTCGGGGCCCCAAAACGATGAGTAATAGTCCAGGAAATGAGCCAGAATCGGCCAAAATGGCGAGTGTTAATGACATGCACGTATGCGCACATTGGGGTTCCATAAAATCGCTACGGAAACTCAAATCGATGAGTAATAGCCCATGAAACGGGCCAGAATTGACCAAAATGGCAAGTGTTGATGAACAACACGTAAGCGCACCTTGGGCTTCAGCACCCATAAAAATGACTTCGGGACCTCAAAACAGTGAGTAATAATCCACGAAACGGGCCTGAATCAGCCAAAACTGCGAGTGTTAATGACGTGCATGTAAGCACACTTCGGGGTTTAGTAACCATGGAAATTGCTACTTACCCAAAACGGTGAGTAATAGTCCATGAAACGGGTCAGAATCGGCCAAACCGGTGAGTATTGATGAACGATACGTAAGCACGCCTTGGGGTTTAGCAACCATAAAAATCGCTTCGGGACCCCAAAATGGTGAGTAATAGTCCACGAAATGGGGCAGAAACGGCTAAAATAGCGAGTGTTAATGACCTGCACGTAAGCGCACCTCGGGGTTCAGTAACCATGGAAATTACTCCTTACCCCCAAAACGGTGTGTAATAGTCCATGAAATGGGTCAGAATCGGCCAAAACGGTGAGTTTTGATGAACGATACGTAAGCGCACCTTAGGGTTCAGCAACCATAAAAATCGCTCTGGGACCCCAAAACAGTGAGTAATAGTCCATGATACGGGCCAGAATCGGCCAAAACGACGAGTGTTAATGACATGCACGTAAGCGCACCTTGGAATTCATCAACCAATAAAATCGCTTCGGGACCCCAAAATGGTGAGTAATAGTCCACGAAACGCGCCAAAATCGGCCAAAATGGCGAGTGTTAAATGGTGACTAATAGTTCACGAAACGCGCCAAAATCGGCCAAAATTGCTAGTGTTGATGACCTACACGTAAACGCACCTCGGGGATCATTAATCGTGGAAATCCCTCCAGGACCTCAAAAAGGTGAGCAATAGCCCATCAGACATGCCGAATCGGCCAAAATGGCGAGTGTTGATGACCTGCACGTAATCGCACCTTGGAGTTCAGAAACCATGGAAATCGCACCGGGACCCCAAAACGGTGAGTAATAGCCCATGAAACGGGCTAGAATCGGGCAAAATGGCGAGTGTTGATGAATGACACGTAAGCGCATCTTAGGGTTTGGCAACCATTAAAATCGCATCGGGGCCCCAAAACGATGAGTAATAGTCCAGGAAATGAGCCAGAATCGGCCAAAATGGCGAGTGTTAATGACATGCACGTATGCGCACATTGGGGTTCCATAAAATCGCTCCGGAACCTCAAATCGATGAGTAATATCCCATGAAACGGGCCAGAATCGCCCAAAATGGCAAGTGTTGATGAATGACACGTAAGCGCACCTTGGGCTTCAGCACCCATAAAAATGACTTCGGGACCCCAAAACAGTGAGTAATAATGTACGAAACGGGCCTGAATCGGCCAAAACTGTGAGTGTTAATGACGTGCACGTAAGCGCACCTCGGGGTTCAGTAACCATGGAAATTGCTCCTTACCCAAAACGGTGAGTAATAGTCCATGAAACGGGTCAGAATCGGCCAAAATGGTGAGTATTGATGAACGATACGTAAGTGCGCCTTGGGGTTAAGCAACCATAAAAATCGCTTCGGGACCCTAAAATGGTGAGTAATAGTCCACGAAATGGGGCAGAAACGGCTAAAATAGCGAGTGTTAATGACTTGCACGTAAGCGCACCTCGGGGTTCAGTAACCATGGAAATTACTCCTTACCCCCAAAACGATGTGTAATAGTCCATGAAATGGGTCAGAATCGGCCAAAACGGTGAGTTTTGATGAACGATACGTAAGCGCACCTTAGGGTTCAGCAACCATAAAAATCGCTCTGGGACCCCAAAATAGTGAGTAATAGTCCATGATACGGGCCAGAATCGGCCAAAACGACGAGTGTTAATGACATGCACGTAAGCGCACCTTGGGGTTCATCAACCAATAAAATCGCTTCGGGACCCCAAAATGGTGAGTAATAGTCCACGAAACGCGCCAAAATCGGCCAAAATGGCGAGTGTTAAATGGTGACTAATAGTTCACGAAACGCGCCAAAATCAGCCAAAATTGCAAGTGTTGATGACCTACACGTAAACACACCTCGGGGATCATTAATCGTGGAAATCCCTCCAGGACCTCAAAAAGGTGAGCAATAGCCCATCAGACATGCCGAATCAGCCAAAATGGCGAGTGTTGATGACATGCACGTAATAGCACCTTGGAGTTCTACAACCATGGAAATCGCACAGGGACCCCAAAACGGTGAGTAGTAGCACATGAAACAGGCTAGAATCGGCCAAAACGGCGAGTGATGATGAACCATACTTAAGCACACCTTGGGGTTTAACAATCATAAAAATCGCTCCGGGACCCCAAAATGGTCCACGAAACGGGCCAGAATCAGCCAAAACGGTGAGTGTTGATGACTTGCACGTAATCGCATCTTGGAGTTCAGAAACCATGGAAATCGCACGGGGACCCCAAAACAGTGAGTAATAGCCCATGAAACGGGCCAAAATCGGGCAAAACGGCGAGAGTTGATAAATGACACGTAAGCGCATCTTAGGGTTTGGGAACCATTAAAATCGCTTCGGGGCCCCAAAACGATGAGTAATAGTCCAGGAAATGAGCCAGAATTGGCCAAAATGGCGAGTGTCAATGACATACACGTATGCGCACATTGGGGTTCCATAAAATCGCTACAGAAACTCAAATCGATGAGTAATAGCCCATGAAACGGGCCAGAATTGACCAAAATGGCAACTGTTGATGAACGACACGTAAGCGCACCTTGGGCTTCAGCACCCATAAAAATGACTTCGGGACCTCAAAACAGTGAGTAATAATCCACGAAACGGGCCTGAATCAGCCAAAACTGTGAGTGTTAATGACGTGCACGTAAGCACACCTCGGGGTTCAGTAACCATGGAAATTGCTAGTTACCCAAAATGGTGAGTAATAGTCCATGAAACGGGTCAGAATCGGCCAAAACGGTGAGTATTGATGAACGATACGTAAGCGCGCCTTGGGGTTTAGCAACCATAAAAATCATTTCGGGACCCCAAAATGGTGAGTAATAGTCCACGAAATGGGGCAGAAATGGCTAAAATAGCGAGTGTTAATGACCTGCACGTAAGCGCACCTCGGGGTTCAGTAACCATGGAAATTACTCCTTACCCCCAAAATGGTGTGTAATAGTCCATGAAATGGGTCAGAATCGGCCAAAACGGTGAGTTTTGATGAACGATACGTAAGCGCACCTTAGGGTTCAGCAACCATAAAAATCGCTCTGGGACCCCAAAACAGTGAGTAATAGTCCATGATACGGGCCAGAATCGGCCAAAACGACGAGTGTTAATGACATGCACGTAAGCGCACCATGGGTTTCATCAACCAATAAAATCGCTTCGGGACCCCAAAATGGTGAGTAATAGTCCACGAAACGCGCCAAAATCGGCCAAAATGGCGAGTGTTAAATGGTGACTAATAGTTCATGAAACGCGCCAAAATCGGCCAAAATTGCTAGTGTGGATGACCTACACGTAAACGCACCTCGGGGATCATTAATCGTGGAAATCCCTCCAGGACATCAAAAAGGTGAGCAATAGCCCATCAGACATGCCGAATCAGCCAAAATGGCGAGTGTTGATGACCTGCACGTAATAGCACCTTGGAGTTCTACAACCATGGAAATCGCACAGGGACCCCAAAACGGTGAGTAGTAGCACATGAAACAGGCTAGAATCGGCCAAAACGGCGAGTGATGATGAACCATACTTAAGCACACCTTGGGGTTTAACAATCATAAAAATCGCTCCGGGACCCCAAAATGGTCCACGAAACGGGCCAGAATCAGCCAAAACGGTGAGTGTTGATGACTTGCACGTAATCGCATCTTGGAGTTCAGAAACCATGGAAATCGCACGGGGACCCCAAAACGGTGAGTAATAGACCATGAAACGGGCCAAAATCGGGCAAAACGGCGAGAGTTGATAAATGACACGTAAGCGCATCTTAGGGTTTGGGAACCATTAAAATCGCTTCGGGGCCCCAAAACGATGAGTAATAGTCCAGGAAATGAGCCAGAATTGGCCAAAATGGCGAGTGTCAATGACATGCACGTATGCGCACATTGGGGTTCCATAAAATCGCTACAGAAACTCAAATCGATGAGTAATAGCCCATGAAACGGGCCAGAATTGACCAAAATGGCAACTGTTGATGAACGACACGTAAGCGCACCTTGGGCTTCAGCACCCATAAAAATGACTTCGGGACCTCAAAACAGTGAGTAATAATCCACGAAACGGGCCTGAATCAGCCAAAACTGCGAGTGTTAATGACGTGCACGTAAGCACACCTCGGGGTTCAGTAACCATGGAAATTGCTACTTACCCAAAATGGTGAGTAATAGTCCATGAAACGGGTCAGAATCGGCCAAAACGGTGAGTATTGATGAACGATACGTAAGCGCGCCTTGGGGTTTAGCAACCATAAAAATCATTTCGGGACCCCAAAATGGTGAGTAATAGTCCACGAAATGGGGCAGAAATGGCTAAAATAGCGAGTGTTAATGACCTGCACGTAAGCGCACCTCGGGGTTCAGTAACCATGGAAATTACTCCTTACCCCCAAAATGGTGTGTAATAGTCCATGAAATGGGTCAGAATCGGCCAAAACGGTGAGTTTTGATGAACGATACGTAAGCGCACCTTAGGGTTCAGCAACCATAAAAATCGCTCTAGGACCCCAAAACAGTGAGTAATAGTCCATGATACGGGCCAGAATCGGCCAAAATGACGAGTGTTAATGACATGCACGTAAGCGCACCATGGGTTTCATCAACCAATAAAATCGCTTCGGGACCCCAAAATGGTGAGTAATAGTCCACGAAACGCGCCAAAATCGGCCAAAATGGCGAGTGTTAAATGGTGACTAATAGTTCACGAAACGCGCCAAAATCGGCCAAAATTGCTAGTGTGGATGACCTACACGTAAACGCACCTCGGGGATCATTAATCGTGGAAATCCCTCCAGGACATCAAAAAGGTGAGCAATAGCCCATCAGACATGCCGAATCAGCCAAAATGGCGAGTGTTGATGACCTGCACGTAATAGCACCTTGGAGTTCTACAACCATGGAAATCGCACAGGGACCCCAAAACGGTGAGTAGTAGCACATGAAACAGGCTAGAATCGGCCAAAACGGCGAGTGATGATGAACCATACTTAAGCACACCTTGGGGTTTAACAATCATAAAAATCGCTCCGGGACCCCAAAATGGTCCACGAAACGGGCCAGAATCAGCCAAAACGGTGAGTGTTGATGACTTGCACGTAATCGCATCTTGGAGTTCAGAAACCATGGAAATCGCACGGGGACCCCAAAACGGTGAGTAATAGCCCATGAAACGGGCCAAAATCGGGCAAAACGGCGAGAGTTGATAAATGACACGTAAGCGCATCTTAGGGTTTGGGAACCATTAAAATCGCTTCGGGGCCCCAAAACGATGAGTAATAGTCCAGGAAATGAGCCAGAATTGGCCAAAATGGCGAGTGTCAATGACATGCACGTATGCGCACATTGGGGTTCCATAAAATCGCTACAGAAACTCAAATCGATGAGTAATAGCCCATGAAACGGGCCAGAATTGACCAAAATGGCAACTGTTGATGAACGACACGTAAGCGCACCTTGGGCTTCAGCACCCATAAAAATGACTTCGGGACCTCAAAACAGTGAGTAATAATCCACGAAACGGGCCTGAATCAGCCAAAACTGCGAGTGTTAATGACGTGCACGTAAGCACACCTCGGGGTTCAGTAACCATGGAAATTGCTACTTACCCAAAATGGTGAGTAATAGTCCATGAAACGGGTCAGAATCGGCCAAAACGGTGAGTATTGATGAACGATACGTAAGCGCGCCTTGGGGTTTAGCAACCATAAAAATCATTTCGGGACCCCAAAATGGTGAGTAATAGTCCACGAAATGGGGCAGAAATGGCTAAAATAGCGAGTGTTAATGACCTGCACGTAAGCGCACCTCGGGGTTCAGTAACCATGGAAATTACTCCTTACCCCCAAAATGGTGTGTAATAGTCCATGAAATGGGTCAGAATCGGCCAAAACGGTGAGTTTTGATGAACGATACGTAAGCGCACCTTAGGGTTCAGCAACCATAAAAATCGCTCTGGGACCCCAAAACAGTGAGTAATAGTCCACGATATGGGCCAGAATCGGCCAAAATGACGAGTGTTAATGACATGCACGTAAGCGCACCTTGGGGTTCATCAACCAATAAAATCGCTTCGGGACCCCAAAATGGTGAGTAATAGTTCACGAAACGCGCCAAAATCGGCCAAAATGGCGAGTGTTAAATGGTGACTAATAGTTCACGAAACGCGCCAAAATCGGCCAAAACTGCTAGTGTTGATGACCTACACGCAAACGCACCTCGGGGATCATTAATCGTGGAAATCCCTCCAGGACCTCAAAAAGGTGAGCAATAGCCCATCAGACATGCTGAATCAGCCAAAATGGCGAGTGTTGATGACCTGCACGTAATCGCACCTTGGAGTTCAGAAACCATGGAAATCGCACCGGGACCCCAAAACGGTGAGTAATAGCCCATGAAACGGGCTAGAATCGGGCAAAACGGCGAGTGTTGATGAATGACACGTAAGCGCATCTTAGGGTTTGGCAACCATTAAAATCGCTTCGGGGCCCCAAAATGATGAGTAATAGTCCAGGAAATGAGCTAGAATCGGCCAAAATGGCGAGTGTTAATGACATGCACGTATGCGCACATCGGGGTTCCATAAAATCGCTCCGAAAACTCAAATCGATGAGTAATAGCCCATGGAACGGGCCAGAATCGGCCAAAATGGCAAGTGTTAATGAATGACACGTAAGCGCACCTTGGGCTTCAGCACCCATAAAAATGACTTCGGGACGCCAAAACAGTGAGTAATAATCCACGAAACGGGCCTGAATCAGCCAAAACTGTGAGTGTTAATGACGTGCACGTAAGCGCACCTCGGGGTTCAGTAACCATGGAAATTGCTCCTTACCCAAAACGGTGAGTAATAGTCCATGAAACGGGTCAGAATCGGCCAAAATGGTGAGTATTGATGAACGATACGTAAGTGCGCCTTGGGGTTAAGCAACCATAAAAATCGCTTCGGGACCCTAAAATGGTGAGTAATAGTCCACGAAATGGGGCAGAAACGGCTAAAATAGCGAGTGTTACTGACCTGCACGTAAGTGCACCTCGGGGTTCAGTAACCATGGAAATTACTCCTTACCCCCAAAACGGTGTGTAATAGTCCATGAAATGGGTCAGAATCGGCCAAAACGGTGAGTTTTGATGAACGATACGTAAGCGCACCTTAGGGTTCAGCAACCATAAAAATCGCTCTGGGACCCCAAAACAGTGAGTAATAGTCCATGATACGGGCCAGAATCGGCCAAAACGACGAGTGTTAATGACATGCACGTAAGCGCACCTTGGGGTTCATCAACCAATAAAATCGCTTCGGGACCCCAAAATGGTGAGTAATAGTCCACGAAACGCGCCAAAATCGGCCAAAATGGCGAGTGTTAAATGGTGACTAATAGTTCACGAAACGCGCCAAAATCAGCCAAAATTGCAAGTGTTGATGACCTACACGTAAACACACCTCGGGGATCATTAATCGTGGAAATCCCTCCAGGACCTCAAAAAGGTGAGCAATAGCCCATCAGACATGCCGAATCAGCCAAAATGGCGAGTGTTGATGACCTGCACGTAATAGCACCTTGGAGTTCTACAACCATGGAAATCGCACAGGGACCCCAAAACGGTGAGTAGTAGCACATGAAACAGGCTAGAATCGGCCAAAATGGCGAGTGATGATGAACCATACTTAAGCACACCTTGGGGTTTAACAATCATAAAAATCGCTCCGGGACCCCAAAATGGTCCACGAAACGGGCCAGAATCAGCCAAAATGGTGAGTGTTGATGACTTGCACGTAATCGCACCTTGGAGTTCAGAAACCATGGAAATCGCACGGGGACCCCAAAACGGTGAGTAATAGCCCATGAAACGGGCCAAAATCGGGCAAAACGGCGAGAGTTGATAAATGACACGTAAGCGCATCTTAGGGTTTGGGAACTATTAAAATCGCTTCGGGGCCCCAAAACGATGAGTAATAGTCCAGGAAATGAGCTAGAATTGGCCAAAATGGCGAGTGTCAATGACATGCACGTATGCGCACATTGGGGTTCCATAAAATCGCTACAGAAACTCAAATCGATGAGTAATAGCCCATGAAACGGGCCAGAATTGACCAAAATGGCAAGTGTTGATGAACGACACGTAAGCGCACCTTGGGCTTCAGCACCCATAAAAATGACTTCGGGACCTCAAAACAGTGAGTAATAATCCACGAAACGGGCCTGAATCAGCCAAAACTGCGAGTGTTAATGACGTGCATGTAAGCACACCTCGGGGTTCAGTAACCATGGAAATTGCTACTTACCCAAAATGGTGAGTAATAGTCCATGAAACGGGTCAGAATCGGCCAAAACGGTGAGTATTGATGAACGATACGTAAGCGCGCCTTGGGGTTTAGCAACCATAAAAATCATTTCGGGACCCCAAAATGGTGAGTAATAGTCCACGAAATGGGGCAGAAATGGCTAAAATAGCGAGTGTTAATGACCTGCACGTAAGCGCACCTCGGGGTTCAGTAACCATGGAAATTACTCCTTACCCCCAAAATGGTGTGTAATAGTCCATGAAATGGGTCAGAATCGGCCAAAACGGTGAGTTTTGATGAACGATACGTAAGCGCACCTTAGGGTTCAGCAACCATAAAAATCGCTCTGGGACCCCAAAACAGTGAGTAATAGTCCATGATACGGGCCAGAATCGGCCAAAACGACGAGTGTTAATGACATGCACGTAAGCGCACCATGGGTTTCATCAACCAATAAAATCGCTTCGGGACCCCAAAATGGTGAGTAATAGTCCACGAAACGCGCCAAAATCGGCCAAAATGGCGAGTGTTAAATGGTGACTAATAGTTCACGAAACGCGCCAAAATCGGCCAAAATTGCTAGTGTTGATGACCTACATGTAAACGCACCTCGGGGATCATTAATCGTGGAAATCCCTCCAGGACATCAAAAAGGTGAGCAATAGCCCATCAGACATGCCGAATCAGCCAAAATGGCGAGTGTTGATGACCTGCACGTAATAGTACCTTGGAGTTCTACAACCATGGAAATCGCACAGGGACCCCAAAACGGTGAGTAGTAGCACATGAAACAGGCTAGAATCGGCCAAAACGGCGAGTGATGATGAACCATACTTAAGCACACCTTGGGGTTTAACAATCATAAAAATCGCTCCGGGACCCCAAAATGGTCCACGAAACGGGCCAGAATCAGCCAAAACGGTGAGTGTTGATGATTTTCACGTAATCGCACCTTGGAGTTCAGAAACCATGGAAATCGCACCGGGACCCCAAAACGGTGAGTAATAGCCCATGAAACGGGCCAGAATCGGGCAAAACGGCGAGTGTTGATAAATGACACGTAAGCGCATCTTAGGGTTTGGCAACCATTAAAATCGCTTCGGGGCCCCAAAACGATGAGTAATAGTCCAGGAAATGAGCCAGAATTGGCCAAAATGACGAGTGTTAATGACATGCACGTATGCGCACATTGGGGTTCCATAAAATCGCTACGGATACTCAAATCGATGAGTAATAGCCCATGAAACGGGCCAGAATTGGCCAAAATGGCAAGTGTTGATGAACGACACGTAAGCGCACCTTGGGCTTCAGCACCCATAAAAATGACTTCGGGACCTCAAAACAGTGAGTAATAATCCACGAAACGGGCCTGAATCAGCCAAAACAGCGAGTGTTAATGACGTGCACGTAAGCACACCTCGGGGTTCAGTAACCATGGAAATTGCTACTTACCCAAAACGGTGAGTAATAGTCCATGAAATGGGTCAGGATCGGCCAAAACGGTGAGTTTTGATGAACGATACGTAAGCGCACCTTAGGGTTCAGCAACCATAAAAATCGCTCTGGGACCCCAAAACAGTGAGTAATAGTCCACGATATGGGCCAGAATCGGCCAAAATGACGAGTGTTAATGACATGCACGTAAGCGCACCTTGGGGTTCATCAACCAATAAAATCGCTTCAGGACCCCAAAATGGTGAGTAATAGTTCACGAAACGCGCCAAAATCGGCCAAAATGGCGAGTGTTAAATGGTGACTAATAGTTCACGAAACGCGCCAAAATCGGCCAAAACTGCTAGTGTTGATGACCTACACGCAAACGCACCTCGGGGATCATTAATCGTGGAAATCCCTCCAGGACCTCAAAAAGGTGAGCAATAGCCCATCAGACATGCTGAATCAGCCAAAATGGCGAGTGTTGATGACCTGCACGTAATCGCACCTTGGAGTTCAGAAACCATGGAAATCGCACCGGGACCCCAAAACGGTGAGTAATAGCCCATGAAACGGGCTAGAATCGGGCAAAACGGCGAGTGTTGATGAATGACACGTAAGCGCATCTTAGGGTTTGGCAACCATTAAAATCGCTTCGGGGCCCCAAAATGATGAGTAATAGTCCAGGAAATGAGCTAGAATCGGCCAAAATGGCGAGTGTTAATGACATGCACTTATGCGCACATCGGGTTTCCATAAAATCGCTCCGAAAACTCAAATCGATGAGTAATAGCCCATGGAACGGGCCAGAATCGGCCAAAATGGCAAGTGTTAATGAATGACACGTAAGCGCACCTTGGGCTTCAGCACCCATAAAAATGACTTCGGGACGCCAAAACAGTGAGTAATAATCCACGAAACGGGCCTGAATCAGCCAAAACTGTGAGTGTTAATGACGTGCACGTAAGCGCACCTCGGGGTTCAGTAACCATGGAAATTGCTCCTTACCCAAAACGGTGAGTAATAGTCCATGAAACGGGTCAGAATCGGCCAAAATGGTGAGTATTGATGAACGATACGTAAGTGCGCCTTGGGGTTAAGCAACCATAAAAATCGCTTCGGGACCCCAAAATGGTGAGTAATAGTCCACGAAATGGGGCAGAAACGGCTAAAATAGCGAGTGTTACTGACCTGCACGTAAGTGCACCTCGGGGTTCAGTAACCATGGAAATTACTCCTTACCCCCAAAACGGTGTGTAATAGTCCATGAAATGGGTCAGAATCGGCCAAAACGGTGAGTTTTGATGAACGATACGTAAGCGCACCTTAGGGTTCAGCAACCATAAAAATCGCTCTGGGACCCCAAAACAGTGAGTAATAGTCCATGATACGGGCCAGAATCGGCCAAAACGACGAGTGTAAATGACATGCACGTAAGAGCACCTTGGGGTTCATCAACCAATAAAATCGCTTCGGGACCCCAAAATGGTGAGTAATAGTCCACGAAACGCGCCAAAATCGGCCAAAATGGCGAGTGTTAAATGGTGACTAATAGTTCACGAAACGCGCCAAAATCGGCCAAAACTGCTAGTGTTGATGACCTACACGCAAACGCACCTCGGGGATCATTAATCGTGGAAATCCCTCCAGGACCTCAAAAAGGTGAGCAATAGCCCATCAGACATGCTGAATCAGCCAAAATGGCGAGTGTTGATGACCTGCACGTAATAGCACCTTGGAGTTCAGAAACCATGGAAATCGCACCGGGACCCCAAAACGGTGAGTAATAGCCCATGAAACGGGCTAGAATCGGGCAAAACGGCGAGTGTTGATGAATGACACGTAAGCGCATCTTAGGGTTTGGCAACCATTAAAATCGCTTCGGGGCCCCAAAATGATGAGTAATAGTCCAGGAAATGAGCTAGAATCGGCCAAAATGGCGAGTGTTAATGACATGCACGTATGCGCACATCGGGGTTCCATAAAATCGCTCCGAAAACTCAAATCGATGAGTAATAGCCCATGGAACGGGCCAGAATCGGCCAAAATGGCAAGTGTTAATGAATGACACGTAAGCGCACCTTGGGCTTCAGCACCCATAAAAATGACTTCGGGACGCCAAAACAGTGAGTAATAATCCACGAAACGGGCCTGAATCAGCCAAAACTG
Organism: Triticum timopheevii; assembly: GCA_963921465.1. Lineage (NCBI taxonomy): Eukaryota > Viridiplantae > Streptophyta > Magnoliopsida > Poales > Poaceae > Triticum > Triticum timopheevii. Next base: position 16,254,628 of record OY997270.1, on the reverse strand, counting down.
TGAGTGTTAATGACGTGCACGTAAGCGCACCTCGGGGTTCAGTAACCATGGAAATTGCTCCTTACCCAAAACGGTGAGTAATAGTCCATGAAACGGGTCAGAATCGGCCAAAATGGTGAGTATTGATGAACGATACGTAAGTGCGCCTTGGGGTTAAGCAACCATAAAAATCGCTTCGGGACCCCAAAATGGTGAGTAATAGTCCACGAAATGGGGCAGAAACGGCTAAAATAGCGAGTGTTACTGACCTGCACGTAAGTGCACCTCGGGGTTCAGTAACCATGGAAATTACTCCTTACCCCCAAAACGGTGTGTAATAGTCCATGAAATGGGTCAGAATCGGCCAAAACGGTGAGTTTTGATGAACGATACGTAAGCGCACCTTAGGGTTCAGCAACCATAAAAATCGCTCTGGGACCCCAAAACAGTGAGTAATAGTCCATGATACGGGCCAGAATCGGCCAAAACGACGAGTGTAAATGACATGCACGTAAGAGCACCTTGGGGTTCATCAACCAATAAAATCGCTTCGGGACCCCAAAATGGTGAGTAATAGTCCACGAAACGCGCCAAAATCGGCCAAAATGGCGAGTGTTAAATGGTGACTAATAGTTCACGAAACGCGCCAAAATCGGCCAAAACTGCTAGTGTTGATGACCTACACGCAAACGCACCTCGGGGATCATTAATCGTGGAAATCCCTCCAGGACCTCAAAAAGGTGAGCAATAGCCCATCAGACATGCTGAATCAGCCAAAATGGCGAGTGTTGATGACCTGCACGTAATAGCACCTTGGAGTTCAGAAACCATGGAAATCGCACCGGGACCCCAAAACGGTGAGTAATAGCCCATGAAACGGGCTAGAATCGGGCAAAACGGCGAGTGTTGATGAATGACACGTAAGCGCATCTTAGGGTTTGGCAACCATTAAAATCGCTTCGGGGCCCCAAAATGATGAGTAATAGTCCAGGAAATGAGCTAGAATCGGCCAAAATGGCGAGTGTTAATGACATGCACGTATGCGCACATCGGGGTTCCATAAAATCGCTCCGAAAACTCAAATCGATGAGTAATAGCCCATGGAACGGGCCAGAATCGGCCAAAATGGCAAGTGTTAATGAATGACACGTAAGCGCACCTTGGGCTTCAGCACCCATAAAAATGACTTCGGGACGCCAAAACAGTGAGTAATAATCCACGAAACGGGCCTGAATCAGCCAAAACTGTGAGTGTTAATGACGTGCACGTAAGCGCACCTCGGGGTTCAGTAACCATGGAAATTGCTCCTTACCCAAAACGGTGAGTAATAGTCCATGAAACGGGTCAGAATCGGCCAAAATGGTGAGTATTGATGAACGATACGTAAGTGCGCCTTGGGGTTAAGCAACCATAAAAATCGCTTCGGGACCCCAAAATGGTGAGTAATAGTCCACGAAATGGGGCAGAAACGGCTAAAATAGCGAGTGTTACTGACCTGCACGTAAGTGCACCTCGGGGTTCAGTAACCATGGAAATTACTCCTTACCCCCAAAACGGTGTGTAATAGTCCATGAAATGGGTCAGAATCGGCCAAAACGGTGAGTTTTGATGAACGATACGTAAGCGCACCTTAGGGTTCAGCAACCATAAAAATCGCTCTGGGACCCCAAAACAGTGAGTAATAGTCCATGATACGGGCCAGAATCGGCCAAAACGACGAGTGTAAATGACATGCACGTAAGAGCACCTTGGGGTTCATCAACCAATAAAATCGCTTCGGGACCCCAAAATGGTGAGTAATAGTCCACGAAACGCGCCAAAATCGGCCAAAATGGCGAGTGTTAAATGGTGACTAATAGTTCACGAAACGCGCCAAAATCGGCCAAAACTGCTAGTGTTGATGACCTACACGCAAACGCACCTCGGGGATCATTAATCGTGGAAATCCCTCCAGGACCTCAAAAAGGTGAGCAATAGCCCATCAGACATGCTGAATCAGCCAAAATGGCGAGTGTTGATGACCTGCACGTAATAGCACCTTGGAGTTCAGAAACCATGGAAATCGCACCGGGACCCCAAAACGGTGAGTAATAGCCCATGAAACGGGCTAGAATCGGGCAAAACGGCGAGTGTTGATGAATGACACGTAAGCGCATCTTAGGGTTTGGCAACCATTAAAATCGCTTCGGGGCCCCAAAATGATGAGTAATAGTCCAGGAAATGAGCTAGAATCGGCCAAAATGGCGAGTGTTAATGACATGCACGTATGCGCACATCGGGGTTCCATAAAATCGCTCCGAAAACTCAAATCGATGAGTAATAGCCCATGGAACGGGCCAGAATCGGCCAAAATGGCAAGTGTTAATGAATGACACGTAAGCGCACCTTGGGCTTCAGCACCCATAAAAATGACTTCGGGACGCCAAAACAGTGAGTAATAATCCACGAAACGGGCCTGAATCAGCCAAAACTGTGAGTGTAAATGACGTGCACGTAAGCGCACCTCGGGGTTCAGTAACCATGGAAATTGCTCCTTACCCAAAACGGTGAGTAATAGCCCATGAAACGGGCCAGAATTGGCCAAAATGGCAAGTGTTGATGAACGACACGTAATCGCACCTTGGGCTTCAGCACCCATAAAAATGACTTCGGGACCCCAAAACGGTGAGTAATAATCCACGAAACGAGCCTGAATCAGCCAAAACTGCGAGTGTTAATGACCAGCACGTAAGCGCACCTCGGGGTTCAGTAACCATGGAAATTACTACTTACCCCCAAAACGGTGTGTAATAGTCCATGAAATGGGTCAGAATCGGCCAAAACGGTGAGTTTTGATGAACGATACGTAAGCGCACCTTAGGGTTCAGCAACCATAAAAATCGCTCTGGGACCCCAAAACAGTGAGTAATAGTCCACGATATGGGCCAGAATCGGCCAAAATGACGAGTGTTAATGACATGCATGTAAGCGCACCTTGGGGTTCCTCAACCAATAAAATCGCTTAGGGACCCCAAAATGGTGAGCAATAGTCCACGAAACGCGCCAAAATCGGCCAAAATGGCGAGTGTTAAATGGTGACTAATAGTTCACGAAACGCGCCAAAATCGGCCAAAACTGCTAGTGTTGATGACCTACACGTAAATGCACCTCGGGGATCATTAATCGTGGAATGCCCTCCAGGACCTCAAAAAGGTGAGCAATAGCCCATCAGACATGCCGAATCAGCCAAAATGGCGAGTGTTGATGACCTGGACGTAATAGCACCTTGGAGTTCTACAACCATGGAAATCGCACAGGGACCCCAAAACGGTGAGTAGTAGCACATGAAACGGGCTAGAATCGGCCAAAACGGCGAGTGGTGATGAACCATACTTAGGCACACCTTGGGGTTTAACAATCATAAAAATCGCTCCGGGACCCCAAAATGGTCCACGGAACGGGCCAGAATCAGCCAAAACGGTGAGTGTTGATGACCTGCATGTAATCACACCTTGGAGTTCAGAAACCATGGAAATCGCACCGGGACCCCAAAACGGTGAGCAATAGCCCATGAAACGGGCCAGAATCGGGCAAAACGGCGAGGGTTGATAAATGACACGTAAGCGCATCTTAGGGTTTGGCGACCATTAAAATCGCTTCGGGGCCCCAAAACGATGAGTAATAGTCCAGGAAATGAGCCAGAATCGGCCAAAATGGCGAGTGTTAATGACATGCACGTATGCGCACATTGGGGTTCCATAAAATCGCTACGGAAACTCAAATCGATGAGTAATAGCCCATGAAACGGGCCAGAATTGGCCAAAATGGCAAGTGTTGATGAACGACACGTAAGCGCACCTTGGGCTTCAGCACCCATAAAAATGACTTCGGGACCCCAAAACAGTGAGTAATAATCCACGAAACGGGCCTGAATCAGCCAAAACTGCGAGTGTTAATGACGTGCACGTAAGCGCACCTCGGGGTTCAGTAACCATGGAAATTGCTACTTGCCCAAAATAGTGAGTAATAGTCCATGAAACGGGTCAGAATCGGCCAAAACGGTGAGTATTGATGAACGATACGTAAGCGCGCCTTGGGGTTCTGCAACCATAAAAATCACTTCGGGACCCCAAAACGATGAGTAATAATCCACGATACGGGCCAGAATCGGCCAAAACGGCTTAATTTCATGGAGGTAAGCGCACCTTGGGGTTCAGCAACCAAGAAAATCGCCTCGGGACCCCAAAACGGTGAGTAATAGTCCATGAAACGGGCCAGAATCGGCCAAACCTATGACCTGCGAGGGTTGATGTTCAATAGGTAAACGCACCCCGAGGTTCATCAAACGTGGAAATCGCTCCGAGACCCCAAAATGGTGAGTAATAGTCCACGAAACGCGCCAAAATCGGCCAAAACTGCTAGTGTTGATGACCTACACGTAAACGCACCTCGGGGATCATCAATCGTGGGAATCGCTCCAGGACCTCAAAATGGTGAGCAATAGCCCATGATACGGGTTGAATCAGCAAAAATGACGAGTGTTGATGACATGCACGTAATAGCACCTTGGAGTTCAATAACCATGGAAATCGCACAAGGACCCCAAAATGGTGAGTAATAGCCCATGAAATGGGCTAGAATCAGCCGAAACGGCGAGTGTTAATGAACGATACGTAAGCACACCTTGGGGTTTAGCAATCATAAAAATTGCTCCAGGACCCCGAAATGGTGAGTAATTGTCCACAAAACGGGTCAGAATCAGCCAAAACGGCGAGTGTTGATGACCAGCACGTAATCACACCTTGGAGTTCAATAACCATGGAAATCGCACCGGGACCCCAAAACGGTGAGTAATAGCCCATGAAACGGGCCAAAATCAAGCAAAACGGCGAGTGTTGATGAATGACACGTAAGCGCTTCTTGGGGTTCGGCAACCATTAAAACCGCTTCGGCACCCCAAAACGATGAGTAATAGTCCACGAAACGAGCCAGAATCGGCCAAAATGTCGAGTGTTGATGAAATGCACGTATGCGCACATTGGGGTTCAGTAACCATAAAATTGCTCCGGAAACTCAAATCGATGAGTAATAGCCCAAGAAACGGGCCAGAATCGGCCAAAATGGCAAGTGTTGATGAACGACACGTAAGCGCACCTTGGCCTTCAGCAACCATAAAAATCACTTTGGGACCCCAAAACTGTGAGTAATAGTCCACGAAAAGGGCCTGAATCGGCCGAAACTGTGAGTGTTAATGACCTGCACGTAAGCGCACCTCGGGGTTTAATAACCATGTAAATTGCTCCTTATCGAAAACGGTGAGTAATAGTCCATGGAACGGGTTAGAATCGGCTAAAATGGTGAGTATTGATGAACGATACGTAAGCACGCCTTGGGGTTCAGCAACCATAGAAATCGCTTCGAGACCCCAAAATGGTGAGTAATAGTCCACGAAATGGGGCAGATACGGCTAAAATAGCGAGTGTTAATGACCTGCAACTAAGCGCACCTCGGGGTTCAGTAACCATGGAAATTACCCCTTACCTCAAAACGGTGAGTAATATCCATGAAACGGGTCAGAATCGGCTAAAACGGTGAGTTTTGATGAACGATACGTAAGCACACCTTAGGGTGCCGCAACCATAAAAATCGCTCTGGGACCGCAAAATAGTGAGTAATAGTCCACGATAGTGAGTAACAGACATGCCGAATCAGCCAAAATGGCGAGTGTTGATGACCTGCACGTAATCGCACCTTGGAGTTCAGAAACCATGGAAATCGCACCGGGACCCCAAAACGGTGAGCAATAGCCCATGAAACGGGCTAGAATCAAGCAAAACGGCGAGTGTTGATGAATGACACGTAAGCGCATCTTAGGGTTTGGCAACCATTAAAATCGCTTCGGGGCCCCAAAACGATGAGTAATAGTCCAGGAAATGAGTCAGAATCGGCCAAAATGGCGAGTGTTAATGACATGCACTAATGCGCACATTGGGGTTCCATAAAATCGCTACGGAAACTCAAATCGATGAGTAATAGCCCATGAAACGGGCCAGAATTGGCGAAAATGGCAAGTGTTGATGAACGACACGTAAGCGCACCTTGGGCTTCAGCACCCATCAAAATGACTTCGGGACCCCAAAACAGTGAGTAATAATCCATGAAACGGGCCTGAATCAGCCAAAACTACGAGTGTTAATGACGTGCACGTAAGCGCACCTCGGGGTTCAGTAACCATGGAAATTGCTCCTTACCCAAAACGGTGAGTAATAGTCCATGAAACGGGTCAGAATCTGCCAAAATTGTGAGTATTGATGAACGATACGTAAGCGCGCCATGGGGTTCAGCAACCATAAAAATCGCTTCGGGACCCCAAAATGGTGAGTAATAATACACGAAATGGGGCAGAAACGACTAAAATAGCGAGTGTTAATGACCTGCACGTAAGCACACCTCGGGGTTTAGTAACCATGGAAATTACTCCTTACCCCAAAACGGTGAGTAATAGCCCATGAAACGGGTCAGAGTCGGCCAAAACGATGAGTTGTGATGAACGATACATAAGCGCACCTTAGGGTTCAGCAACCATAAAAATCGCTCTGGGACCCCAAAACGATGAGTAATAATCCACGATACGGGCCAGAATCGGCCAAAACGGCTTAATTTCATGGAGGTAAGCGCACCTTGGGGTTCAGCAACCAAGAAAATCGCCTCGGGACCCCAAAACGGTGAGTAATAGTCCATGAAACGGGCCAGAATCGGCCAAACCTATGACCTGCGAGGGTTGATGTTCAATAGGTAAACGCACCCCGAGGTTCATCAAACGTGGAAATCGCTCCGAGACCCCAAAATGGTGAGTAATAGTCCACGAAACGCGCCAAAATTGGCCAAAACTGCTAGTGTTGATGACCTACACGTAAACGCACCTCGGGGATCATCAATCGTGGGAATCGCACCAGGACCTCAAAATGGTGAGCAATAGCCCATGATAA